>JAHWFO010039269.1:934696-982001 GCA_023313115.1 Rhysida immarginata
CCCACATTTTACATGATGCTCTACAACTTTCTAAATAACACATGGGGTCTAACCCCTACCCCTACAAAATTAAAATTTTCAAAATTTACCCCTTCACCCCCAGGGACGCGAAATGTTTTTATTCTGAATTAGGGGACATTAAAACCAAATAATCAATATTCATTTTCCCCAATCTGTTCCCCTTAAGTCGTTATTTGGACCTAAAGACAATTATGAAACACCCTGTATAGGTTGGTGTATGAAAGAGCATAGTCATGGCCAAAATTAGATCCCTTCAATAGCCTAGCATACTTGAATATTGCTATCAACCAGGTCCATTCATTCATTTCTACACTAAATCTCTCTGGAAATGGCATTTATCAACAGGAGGATGCACTCCACTACAAGATCCTTAAAGTCACAGAAATTCATGAATATATACATTGCCACATTGATTTAACAATAACATTCTTTACTATCGTCGAATCAATAGGAGTTAAGTGATGCATTTGTTTGGCTGGTGTAGACTTTCCGATGCATTCAAGTTGTACTAGGTTCACCTCTGTAAGTTAATATAGGGTAATATTATAACACTTTCCAAATCTCGTAAAATCACTTAGAGATGGAACAGATTGTAAAAATATCGAAAGTGATACTGTTAAAATGACAACCAAGAGAACGTATGTAAAAACTGTTTATAAGAAATGTAAATAAATCTTAACCATAAATAATAATGGAGATAATTTGGGTAATATAATGAAAGACTAATTGTTTATTACATAAGAATGCCTATAAAGCATCTATTGTATTGTGGAATGTTTTATTAAATTAGTTGGTAGCGATGCTTTTACTTTATGCGCTTACTAATTTTGAAAATTTTTGAAGATGAATAATTTTATGTTATGATTCTACTTGCGAAGGAAATAGATGTCTAGCTTCTGGGTGTGTAAATAATTTATGATTGCTTTTAATAATTCCTTGTGTTTTGTGTTCCGGGTGAAGTGTTCACTTGAGAAGGGAACGATTTTCTCGCTACGAACATGATGGAGAGCCTTGTTTCATTCTTCCCTATTCTCTCGGGGAGACAAGGGCTTTTACCGGATTAAGGTTGTCACGAGATCTAAGAGAAATATTACTGAATATCAGACGAAAATAGATAGTACACAAAAGATGTGGAAAGACTGAACGAAGAAAACCATCTAGTAAGCCAACTAATTTACATATTCTTTGCTTTTTGCCATCATAAAATGGTAGGAAGTTTGAAAAGAATAATTAAGAAGTTTGGAAATTTAAAATACTTGTTTTCTAAATTTTGTAGCAAACACGGGAAATGGGACATTAGGCATCGTCGTTAGCTCGATTCTGTTTTTACAAATATTTACTTAAGTTCACGAGTAATTGCTCGGAGAAGTCCACTTAAGAATTCACTTGAACGTCTCGAAAGCTCTTTAACCCTTCTCTTGTAAACAGTCCCTGCTACGAAATTTTAATTATTAATGAAATTTCTTCTGTTTCTAGTTGTTTAGCCACTACATTTCTGTTCTAATGCCGCTCTTTATATTACCAGAAGGCATTTCATGGTATTGAGCTAATGCGATGCTTCTATTAGAATCAACAGTGTGATTCAGTGAAGCTTTTTCCTCGCAGTGTCATCAATATTTGGTTACCAAACCGAGGGTACTGGGGAAAAAGGTTTGATTTGGTTTATTTGGTAAATTAACATTCTTTTCAACTGCTATGGTTATTTCAGGATGGCGTTATAGGGGCCGCAAATTTTGACTCGTAAGGGTTCTTTAACGTGCAGCCGGCAAACGACTACACGGGACCAACGACTTTACTTCCTTTCCGAAGGAAGTGCGTGATCTCAGCATGTTCTCTCTAAAAAATCCTCGTCATCCTCGGCCGGGGTCGAACCCGCGTCCTCGGGCATCAGAGGCGATCACGCAACCGCTGAGCCACCGAGGCCGATGGGGAAAAGGGAAGACGAACAGCTTTATTTTGAGTGCCCCAAAAGATTCTCTTGCTTTAATTGCTTTAAATATTTAATGCATAGTTATCGATAATTGCACTTTCATGGTACTTAGTAAACAAAATACCCTTTAGCTATTTCTAGTACTGAAACCAGTATAGGAAGATTTTTCGACGTTTAAATTTTATAATATTTCTTAGGTTATTAAACTAGATTGAGACTTAACCCAGTTTTTCCACATCTAGGGTAATATCGCTTTTAATATCTTCTGTCATTTCGTGTATATCAAGTATAAATTAGTAGTTTTTCTTTTTAAAGCTATTTTTTAAACTCCACGTCGTTTTCTCGTGAAACAAGGAGACTGAAATACAATAGTGTTGTTTGGTAGAAAATATTTGATAAAATTAATAGATTGTTTTTGTAAGGCATCTGATAGGAACATACGAAGTTTCTAAAGTAAGAAAGGTAAACTGTGGAATTGAAAGCATATGAAAAAAAAAAAGTCAACGCCTCTAATCCACAAGTAAGAAAATGACAAGAAATACATTTAATATTTCTATGTCTCTCACAAGAGAACTACACGAACATGTACCTTACGATTCACACCAAACTGAAATATGTTACATATCTAAAGCTACTATTGATGATTGCAAAATAAGAAAATGCTAAATTTTGTTTCTTTCAAAATAAACCGAGAAAACGAAAAAAATTGAGCACATATAGCCATACAAAGACTCCATTGTTAAAGCGGTGGCTGTGTGTATTATTGCGCTCTCAACTTGTTTCTTCCACTACTCAACATTATGCACGAATCCACTTCAAATGAAATGCGTCGTACAACTACGTGTACTTCTCTTGTAAGTTTATCCTTAATGCAGACAGAATAAAAATAATAATAAAAAACCAAGAATATAATGCCTAAGGGGGAAGACTAACATGGCTAGAATCAATCCCAAGCTAAGGCAGAGGTTAAAATAATCCAAAAAAAGAGGACAACACGAGCCAGTAAGAAAAGCAAAGAAAATTCAAGGAAGAGCATCTTGCCAATAAAGACCGAAAAAGGAAACTAAGAAGACAAGTAACAAAAATCTTTTGTTTATATAATGAAAAAACGAAATTGGAATAAGATGTCCTTTTCTTTGCCTTAACATTACTGTAAGCATTTTTGGATAAACGAAAGTCTTTTTGTTTTTTCATTAGATCATAAAAATAGATTCCACGAAGAGCACAATTCTCATATCATTAACTTCATCTTCAGCCCTCAGTCCTTCCTGGTGAACTTTCCTTAAAGCCTTTTTTCTTCGTTTAGAGTCTTCAAGTTTCTTGTTGGTAGGAAGTTTGAGATTCTTTTTTTTTCTCCTTCTTAGAATTATTTCTTAATCTGCGTAGTCTTCTTTTCCTGTGATTGATATATTCCGAGCAACCTCTTTATTTTGTTTTGTTTTTTCAAAATGGTTATAATAAGTAGATTGCTGGTTAAAGAATGGTTCAAAAAGTAAGAGAAGTATAAAATTTTGAGATATTGACTGTGTTTTAGATGCTAATGATATATCATTTGTTTACATAATCACTCTCCTTTTCAATTACACTGCTCTCGCTATTATCTCGTACACTAACATTTGTCTACTCATTCAGTAAAAAAATGTTTTGAGCAGTGTCTTAGCCAAAGATGCGCCTCTTCTTTCAACTCTTCATCCACTTTTAAATGTATTTGTCTCTTTTTTTGCCAAAACAAGCGTCTCCATATTGCTACAAAAATCTTTGATGAATTTCACGAGGTTTCACATTTACCGAACACAAAAAGCTGAAAACTTCTAGCTGTTTCTCTACGATGCAAACGGTTATGGGCAAGCATATGCTGCTTTTTTTGACTGAGCGGATTGTCACTTCTTTTCAGAGAGTTGAAATGTGTGGGAAGTTCCTTTCCTCAAATACCGTTGACACGCTGCTATTTTTTGATCTACCTTCGTAAGTTAAACATCGTCATTGTAACTGCAATCAGAATATGAAAAGTGCTTATTAAGCACGGACATGTTAATTATAACAGCTAGGCAGTTCATTGTCTGAGGAAGTCCAATTCGTTAGAGCAGCGACAGCGAATGAATGGTTAGGTCGCGGATTTATTTTCATTCCATTTTCTTTCTAATTGATATTAACCTGTATATAAATAACGGAATGAAGAGAAGCATGTTGTGTTACCAGCAATATAATCTCTAGAGTACATGTAATAGATGCTTTTTCTATATGATTCTTCAAAACTGCAAAATGCGCAGAGTACAAGAGAGATATCAGTCGACAGCTTATGTTCTCAGGTTTGTTCAGATAGCAGCCCAAAGAATTTTATCTTACTGATTTTGAGGCGCTTGTGAAACGATGGGACAAGTTCCTCAATGTACAGGGAGATTATGCGGAGAAATAAAAGTTATTTTCAAATCAGTACTCGTATTTGTTTCATTTCTATATCCATTTGTAACTTACTTACTGACTTCCTCTCGTACTTAGTAATTCTGCAATTATTTTAGCCAAAAAAAGAAGTGGATTGCTTTTATACAGCTATTACATAGTGTAGGTTTCACTTGTTTTAAAATGAAATTTTATATTCCATGTCGACTGAAGCAAAATTTTACGATATCGAAAATTGTAACGTTATATTCGCAAATTGACTGATATAGATAATCATTTCGTTATGATTTATTTACGAAAAATATAAAAATTTCAAAGACAGGTTCGAAATAACTGCTGCAATTTCTAGAAAATAAGGAGATTTGAAAATTTAATTAATCGATTTCGCATTCATTAAAAGTGACAGCTTTTTAAATTTTTACGGTTAAATTAAAATTTTGATATAAATGTCAATAAATTGTGAAATAAAAGGCCACTCTTATTCTTTCCGCCGTCATTAATATTGCTAATTGAAATAGAAGTGTACACAAAGAAGTCTTAATTTTGAAACAGGAGAGTGAGGAGGGCATCGAGTTATGAATCAGAGCGACTCATTCACCATTTTCCGATGGCTCTTTCACGCTCAACCATTTAAGTTTCTAATTAAAATATTCAGCATAATATCCAGATGAAGAGAGCACGCATAATATTGATTCAAGACCAGAGTCATTTATCTTGTGGCTGCTGTCCTCATACAATTCCTTTTAAGATTATTGCTTTTGTGATTCAATTATTGAAGATGGTGACCGAGATGATTAAATTATTGCTTAAAATTTGATTGTGTAATGGCACGTTAAAACATATCACGTATTCGTCTTACGCTATGTAATTTAAAATAGAAAATGTGCCATAGCGCTATATGAGAGTTTAAAACCACGTTAATATCTGTATGCGGTCTCTCTATGGGTACGTACCTAAACAAGAAAATAATGAAAAGAACTTTTAAAAATTAACAGGAGTATAAAGCTATTGAAAAAAGTCGACCTCTCCAACAAAATAAATGGTAGTTAACGTTTTCACAGCCAGAGAACGCTCTAGCAGAAAATCCAGTAAACCGAGCGTGGTCTTGTAGTTTCAGTAGTAGTACTGATGAGCCAGCGAATTATTTGCTTGGCTGAGCCAAAAGATAGTGTAAAGGAATTTGATAATATTACCCAGTACACGTCAAACGTGTTTTCAGGCAGCGGGATTTGACTTGCGGACCACATCAGATCTGCGAGAGATCTACGGTTGGAAAAACTAACTGGCACCGAAATGTAGCAGATAGGGTCAATCAACTGCTTTAAAAAAGGCTCCTATTCATACAAAAGGCTTGAGCACTCCAGACACGGGGTTATAGTGTTCTGCAGCCTGAGTCCCATTTCTACCAATGACAGTATCGTAGACCGAAGGACGGTCTAAAAGGTGTTTAAGGTCCGATAGAACCTGGGTGCTAGTTCGTAATATTTCGGGGGGTGTTTTACTTAAAATAAAGTGATTCTTCAATTAGGGTGACTAATCAGAGAGACTGTTAAGTTTCGGGACGATCGCAACGTCAAATCCCACCATCCGCAACTACAATAGTGGCATTCTGTAGAGTGTAGAGGGAGGTGTCCTTATATCGTCGAAGACCGTCGTCCTAGTTCTATTTGGCGGTCAAGGTGTTTTTTGCATGGATCTGTTTGGCGGTCAAGGTGATCTTTGCATGGCGTGACAAATTGCATACAGTAATGTTCAATGACGACTCTCGCTTTTATCCCAATAATGATGATCACAGAATCTGAAGATCTCGTAGCAATCGGTGTCGATATTTCTACCATTTACGAGCAACGCACAAATCGACACTTAAATTCATGGTTGGAACGCTATTAGCTAAACAGCCGGCCATCTCCAATACCCTTGGCTGACAGGAGATGGCCGGCTGTTATATTTGTTGACAGCATAGCGAAATTTTGATGAGATCCTGCAGACCGTTATATTGTTTACACTCAAGGCATATCAAACGCCATATTTCAGCAAGATAACGCACGGCCAAATACAGCGAACATCAATAGGCATGCTTTTCAAGTTATGGTCATTCTTGGGCACTAAAATTCATTCCTATTGAGAAATTGTTGGAAATTATTAAATAGCGGAAGAATGAAGCTACGTACTGTTTTTTCCAGGTCCGTCTGTGTCCCCTTCATATTTTTTACTGTTTTTGACGTAGAAGTTGAAATTCGAAATATAGCTTCACATAGGCATGTCCTCCTTCACTATTTACTGTGGCTTTGATCAGCCCAGTCTGCACTGGCGTAACTAAAAGCTTGGAGGTCCCTGGCCTTTTAACTTTTAACTTTTATGGAGGCCCCCTTTTTCGATTTATGTATATACACAACTGGCGTGGGCCCCTGGACATTTGCCAATCTAGTCAACCAACAGTTACCACCCTGACTAAGTTACGTAGGTGGGAGTTAGAGAGGATCATCTGATCTATATGGTATATACGAGGGTTGGGACATAAGTCATGGCAACTATTTTTTTTCTCAGAGCTAAGGATGGTATCACAAAATGTCATATGTTCTCAAGGAAGCCTTGCATTCGTTGTGTTTCCACAACACCAGATGGATCTGTGATTTCCTGTTGTTGCCGAGGTCTATAAAAGAAGGTCGGGGACACGATCTCACAATTCTTTGCCTCAGCGGCCATATTGAATCTAAACTACATTGCAGTCATACAACAGTCGAATAGCCTCTAATAAAATGAATGATTCCAACCTAATTACAGTGCACATCTCCTAAATAAAAAAGTGAAACAGAATAGATCTTGGTTGTTGGACAGAGAGCAATGTTAAATCAGTTCTTAGTCAACCGCCGTGCAGGATGGATGTAACCCGAATCGAACATGAAACCTGTAATCATGTTCCAGAATAAGTTTTCCAGAATCACGAAACATAACATTACGGGTTTCATGATTCAGGAACATTAAACCTGTAATGCTATGCCAACTACCTTAATAAAGATGAGGAGCAAAATGTTGCCTTGATGTTAAATGTCCGTACAATTCGTCCATTCCTTGTCCTTTCTTCTGTATATTTCACATTTTCCACCCACGCTCGAATTCTCACACAAAAAAATAGTTGCTATGACTTAAGCCCTAACCTCGTAGATATGTAAAGAAGTGAAATTCGATATGCAGATTCCTCTAGGCAAGAGCTAGTATTGTCAATTTCTTGATAAAATGAATAAAAAATAGATGAACTCAGAATTTCTGGGGGAGGTCGTGGCCTGGTGGGCTTTCACTCAAACTACAACCTCAGAAGTTAAGCAACATCAGGCACGGCTAGTCACTGGATGGATTCACGTGATTCACAATCTTCACCGCCCCTGGCTGCTGTGACCATCATACAGCAGTCGTTAATCCAGGTTCACCCAGGGACCCAACTCATCGGCCTCAGGCCATACAGGCCCTGGATGGACGTATTGGATTACGATAATAAATAAAAAATAAAAAAATAAAATAAAAACTCGAAGCTTCAGCTACTTTCCTATATTCTTCTCGGAGGGGACTGATTTCTTGTTTATGACGAATTTATGCACTCCATGGATTCGAAATGAAGATGAACTCTAGACTCTAGTGAAAAAACCACATAAATCAGAATAACAAGACTATATTTGAGCACTCTAAAGTATGTATCGCTCATTTTGTTGAGTCTACTACTTACTAAATCAGTATATTCAGCCACTGAACATGTATAATTGTTTAAAAGTAAAAATCTTTTTTTCAGACTATATTTAGATATACAGGGTGTTTTTGAATTGAGTACAGATTTTTTGGGAGATGATAGAAGAGGTCCTTAGAAGTATTTTTTGTCATATGAACATGGGGTCCCCGCAGCTCCGTTTACTTACAATACTGCATTGAACAGTCAAATGACACAGTCACATGTTCACAGTTTTCGTTTTTCGTTGAATATTTGGGCTGGCATAATTCACAATGTTCTGATTGGGCCATATCTCCTACCATGCCGTCTTAACGGGCAAACATACCTTGGTTTCCTGAAGGAGGAGCTCCCTGGTCTTCTTGAAGATGTTCCACTAATGACCAGACATTTGATGTGGTTTCAACAGGACGGCGCACCTTCGCATTACACAAGAGCAGTTAGAGATACCTAAATGAGACATATCCTGGACGTTGGATTGGTCGTGGCGGACCAGTTGCTTGGCCACCGAGATCGCCAGATCTCACACTGATGGATTTTTTTTATGGGGAAGCATAAAATCAATGGTGTACTCCGAACCCGTAGATACCGAAGAAGAATTGGCAGCTCGTGTTGTCGCGGCAGCAGGTGACATCAGCGACCGTGCAAATCAAATGTTTCCACGCGTACATCAATCCATCATAAGGCGTTGCGAATTGTGCTATGAAGCAAATGGCGGTCATTTCGAACAATTACTGTAAAAGTCATACAGTAGATTGCTTGTGTTAATTGTTATAAATAAGATAATCTAGGCCTACCAACGCACACTTTTGGACCCGGAGTCATTTGATTGTTCAATGCAGTATTGTAAGTAAACGGAGCTGCGGGGACCCCATGTTCATATGATAAAAAATACTTTTAAAGACCTCTTCTATCATCTCCCAAAAAATCTGTACTCAATTCAAAAACACCTTGTATTTGAAGCATTTTTCATGGTATTGTGTTTTCTTTGTGAATGAGTGAGCCTCAATGATAATTTTTATGTTTCTCTTTTTTTTTTATTGTCTAATGAATGAGTATACAGAGGCAATTTCTCTATTGTTAATGAATAATGAGGTGGCACTCTGAAAGAGTTTTACGTAAATTAAAGGTTTGAAAGTGGCGTTACGCACAGTCATCTTATGGAATATCTCTCTGACGATTCGCTGTGAAGAATAAAATTCCTATCAGAAATTCACTCTTCCATGTAATCTCTCATGTGACGTCGCGCTAAGGCCGGATTACCTATGGCATTGATCGTTTTCGTTCGCGATCACATTGCTTCAATTTTGTGTGCAAGTATGAAAATATGAGTCTGCAATTAAAAATTTTATTGCCTTTTCAATTTTGCTCATGCAGCTATGACAGCAGGTTGCTTAAATTATGTGCTTAAAGCGTTTTTTTTTATTTAAATTGAAATGGTAACGCTATAGTATTTATTTAATATGAACAGATACAGATTTAAAAAAGGCCTCAGTCTATGAAAGTTTTCCTAAAACTTGTTTGGAAAAATTTGTTGTTTGCCAAATACCATAAAAATGAATTTGCAGTCTTTACAATTGATGGGATTTCAGTCGAAAGTGGGTATAGACCATCAAGGTCTAGTAGCTGAAATGTAGAGAAGCATCAGCTCTTTTAAGTTTCATTTGCCGAACTCATCTGCGGAACTCTCGAGACCCATCATTGGACTCTGAGGGTTTGCGGATCACTAGTTAGGAACCACTCAACTGAAATGTATTTTTTTTCATTGGGGAGGTTTCTTTCCTCTTTGCTTTAGATTTAAGACTTTTTTCCTCTTTATAAAATGCTTTACTTAGCAGAGTCTCCGCACAACTATTTTTTTATCTGTATCCCTTGTCTGCTTCTCTTTCAAATGGAACTTCTTCCATGTTCACATAAAAAAAAACTCCGACCACCCTCCTCCCCCTTTTCATTGGAATGCACAAGATGCCATTAAGCCTTTCATTTCGCCAAATGAGAGAATCGTTTGGCTTGAGACTTAATTTTGAGAGTACACAATCCGAGCCGTTCTCTCGGTGCTCTTTTCCCCGATGTTGAGGCGTCTCTCTTCGGGGATCCGAGGCGGTGCCCCTGCAAAGCTGCGAGCGGAGATTGCTTAGAGAAGGGTCGGTGGCGTCGCGAAAAATCGAATCGGATTCCGACCTTCGCCATCCTTCTCCACCACTCTTTCGCTTGCTAAGATTTCGCTGACATCTTCGTGGACCCGCGAGACATCCCTCGCGCCGCTGAGGTCGAGAGAAACCGATTACAGTGTCGCGTCTTCATCTTGTAACAGTGACTGCGATTCGTTGTCGTGCTCGAGCGAGTAGAGATTGTTAATCACTCGCATTAGCCTTGCTTCCATTTATTAATTAATGATGAAACAATGGCGCAGATTGTTAATCTCTCGGTGGTGCGATAATGGAGTTTGAGTTTCACTTGGCTCAAATTAACTGCCGACGGCGGCTAGGTTCTTTATTAATTGCTCTAATTTCTATTGGTGCGTTCGCGTGCCATAACGACGGTTTAATATTTTAGCCAACTCACTGATCGTTAGTGTCATCCATTCGGGCGGGGGGAGAAGAAAAGTTGAAATAAAATATTCTTTCAAAAATATTTGCAGTTTCATATTTGCTTATTCTGACCCAAAAAAGGGATAAAGGTCCGCTTTGCAAATTTAGTTTTAAGGGGAAATCATAGATAGATAAACACAGTAGTGCCATTTGCCTAATTGCAATTTAATTTAACAAATGCTTTTTATCTTGTTCATATCTATCAGATCAAAGGTTCGCAACCCATCACCTCTTTAGCCCAAGTTCTTATTAAAATTTAGCGATATTTTGGTTGACAAACAAATTTGAATTTCACTCTGGCCGACAGAAAAAGAAGTTGCCGACCGTAGCATAAGAGCACCCTTAAAAATAATTTAGCAACCGAGTTAATAGGCTCAACAATAGCAATAAAACTAATGGGGCGTAACGTTGAGAAAAAAGTTTTTTCCTTAGACTATTGAGCATCCCCGTTTCTTTATACAAAGTATGAGTTTGTAATAAAAACTAAATCCAGACTTTACTATTTTTAAAATCTTAAATAAATATTATGTTTCACTCTCCAAAAAAAACCCAACAAATTCCCGCATATTAATATCTATCAAGCCCTATTACGCCGTTGTATTTGCTCTCGTACAAAGCAATAGGGCTTAAGTAATTATGAGGCTTTACCTTGATGAAATGGGTTTTGAGCGTATGGTATAAAGGTGACGTTACCCACACAGTTACCAGTAGCCGCGGCCCTCATCCTAATCTCCTTAGAGTTTTTAACGATGGTCTCATATCGCTGAAGGCCATCTGCCAGATATTGATTATAAGCATCTACTAACTAAAGAGCAAACGCACCCCTTCAAGGTGCGGTTTTATGAGCCGCGCCAAATGAGATTACGGCAACGGTATTGCCACAACGTTAATTGGTGTAGTGCGTTCAAATATATAATTGTAGGGATATTTTTTCCAATGTTGTAGTAGCACTTCTGGGCATTTTAATTTATGTAATTTCTTCAAAAAATATTCTTAAACATCCTTTTGCTTCGTTCGCACCTCTGAAATGATTTAAATTGCAAAATTAGTTCAATCTTAATAAATTGCAAATACATAAGATGTTTCAAAAATATATGTCGAAATTTCAGAAATAGAATCTACATTAAAAAAAGATATAAATGTCTAATAAATATAAGTTCAAAATTCAACGGTTTTGGAGTTATTTCCCATTAAAGAGGCACTATTTATCTATTATCTATCTATATATATATATAAATGGATGTATGAATGAATGAACTGTAAGGGGTGGTTACCATGAAACCAAAGTGGTTATACTAGAAACCGAAGTGATTAAGAGGAAACCTGAGCACTGCGACTCTGAGTCTATTGTACTATCCCCAGTAACGACTGCTACAGGAAACAGTAGCAGCCGGGACCGACGGCTTAATGTGCCCTCCGAAGCACGGGGGGCGATGGACATTTCCAGGTGGTCACCCAAATGGATGTATGTATATATGTATATACATTTGTGTCTTATACAAATTTATAGTTTTATTCTGATCTTGATGAAATTATGCACACTTGACCTTCAAAGCAAGGAGAAGAGCACTGTCTACATGAGATTTCTAAAAAAATAATCTTTTATATAAAATGCATTTTCCGTTTGTTAACATATTAACTAGTGTTGCACTACAAACGTAACACATTTACTGGTGTGGCACTACATAATTAACCAAATTAACCTCTTTTAGGGAGGGGGTAACGAATTATAGAGTGTGCTGTCCATGAAGCGCGATATCTCCACCATGACCTACCTAAAACCTTCCCAGGCTCCATCGGAATTACCATGAAAAATTTCATCAAGATTGGTCTAGCCATTTTGAAATGCATAGCAAACAGATAGGTCCATGTGTGTTTCTCTCTTATATAAATCTTTAGTTTAATTCCCATCTTGATGAAATTTGCAAATTTGATCTTCAAAGCAAGAAGAAGGTCACTGTCTACATGAGATTTCGAAAAATTAATATTTATCGATAATAATTCATGGATTATGGACCAAAAATATATATCTCCTGACAAACAATGCAAGGTAAAGTTTGTGCAACAATAGACTGCTCTGTTTGTTTCAACAGTAGTGATAGCAACACGGAATTCTAAAAATGACATGGCATTAAATACAAAAATTGGAGAAAATATACCAGATTCAGCCAATCCAATCTTTATATATATAAATTCAGGTTCAGGGTGCGTCTGTAAATGTTCTAAAAACTCTTGAACCACTTATCCGATTGAGTTCATATTCGCACCATATGTTCAGAGTAAGGTTTATATGTCTCCAAAGGGGTAAATATATCTTGATTTATCTTTGTTTGTTTCCTCAAGAGATGGCGCAAGAGATACGACATTAAAATTTCAAAAAACACACAGACCGAGCAACGCCGGGCATATCACCTAGTAAATCATAAAAAAAGAGTGAAGTTTCATGTAAGTGTAAAGATCCGCTTCAAATCATAAACGTTTACAGCACAATCTATCACTTACGGTAAATTACATTGTTTAAACAAAAGGTTTGATGTATTTAGTTTAGCTTCAATAATTCAGAGATGGCAGATATGCACTTGGTATACGGCTCTGCTAATGGAAATGTACATGATGCAATGAGAATTTATCGTGAACGTTTTCCATTCTTTCGTTTGCATAACCAACTCCGAGAAACTAGTTCATTGTATGCAAACAGCCATAACGCTGGTGGGAATAGGGATACAAGGACGCCTGCAGTTGAACAAGAAGTCCTTAGACAGGTGCAAGAAACTCCCCAAACATCTATCTGCACAGTTGTTCGACGTGTGGGGATAAACCGTAGCCTTGTAGAGAGAATTTTGTACGACTACACCCATAACTTAGATCCTCGGGATTATCCAGGGCGTAAAGATTTCGTTCAGTGGTTTTTCAATCGAACTGCGTTTCAGCTTGCCTTTCCCAGTTTGTGCTATTTACGGATGAAGCAACGTTTACGAAAGGGAATTTTCAATTTTCATAATTTTCATACATGTGCAATTGAAAATCCTCATGCCACAAGGGTGGGTGGCTTTGAAGAAAGATTTTCAGTTAACGTTTGGACTGGAATCGTCCATGATGATGTGATTCGTCCATTATCTCCTTACTATCCGACTTAACGGGAATACTTATCGGATATTTCTATGGGAAACGTTGCCTGAATTGTTAGGTTTATTCCCAAACATTAAAAGAGAAATGTGGCTTCAACACGACGTGTTCCCACACATTTCAGCAATCTCAACACCAATTTTGAGGGACGGTGAATTGGACAGAGGATCCGTCGCTTGGCCCCCAAGATTACCTGCCGGCCAGGTAGCCGAGAGGGCTAGGGCGTAGGCTTTCTGGTTCTCGAGTCTGCCTGGTCGTGGGTTCGAATCCCGCCGTGGGCATGGATGTTTGTGTTTGTCCCGGGCTGCGTACAGATATAACTTGTGTAAAAGGCGCAAAATGACCTTAGTAGTCGACGCCAAAATTTCTAATAAACCAAACCAAACCAAACCAAGATTATCTGATTTGTCATCTCTCGATTTCTATTTATGGGGATACATGAAGAACTTTAGTTATGAGACACCAATTACTTCAGAAGACGTTCTTGTTGGAAGGATAGCAGTGGTCGATGGAAATGTTCGGGAATCTTTGAGATAGCGCGGCAGTCACTGACAAGGCTTGTACAAACTGATCGACTTTTGTCGCGCGATTTTTTTAAAAAGAAGGGGAGAGGGCTATCAAAAGTAGCGTTGAATACAATGGAAAGTATTCCTGGAAATGTCGTTGTTCTGATCTCGTTACGAGATACAGAAGGGATAAATTTGTATTCGACACATAAACTCTTCTATTATCAAGAAGTCGCGCGACAAAAGTCGCTCCGTGTGTACCAGCCTTTATGTCGAATGGAGGTCTGTAATACTGTGACAAGAAGCCACTTTGAGCATTTATTTTGAACTTAACATTATTAAGAAAGTAGTTTGCTCTTCTTTCTTCGAAACTAATTTTTATAAAGGCGTTTTAAGATTTTTAAAGGTGCGGAGTAATACCTTTACACTTTGAAGTGCAAAGCTTTATTACTCCAAAATCCTTTGGACGTAGTTTATTAGATATTCATATCTTATTTTTTATGTAGATTCTATTTCTGAAGTTTCGACATGTATTTTTGTATACTTCATGGAACATTTTAATTAAAAAAAATACACATTTACATGTACTTAATAATGGCCTGAATATGAAAAGCATGAAGGCATTCTCTTCACATTACACAGTATTGCTACCTGCAGTTGACACATACTGCTCCATAGCCTTCTGATGTTTTCGCTAAATCATGACTTACCCATCTGCGTGACGCAATAGAAATCTTTCTTTATATGATCATGGAATACGTTTATAATCGGTGCCCTCAACTCCCCCCACCCAATAGAATTTTATAGCGAAAACAAAGTTTTACTTCATGAATAAAGAAACTCTTCAGAGAATAAGAACATTATATATAATTTTTTATTATATAAAGCCCGTTGAAATTCTATCCCTTCTGATAAAAAAAAATTAATTATCTGTCAACTGCATGATTTGCTGATAAGTATTATTACTAAGAATAATCCTATTAGGATTTCTAAGATTAAGCATATAATTATCTAAATCACCCTGTGTATGATATATTAGAAGGTGATGCTCAGTCTACCTTGAGTTAGCGTTCTGTTTTGCCGGTAAATAGCGCCACAAAAAATTAGAAAGTAGAAGCCACAAGGTATCTCGCAGCCCGCGGTTAATCTTGACAGCCGGTGAGAGATGGTGGTAGTGTTACACGTGTTTACGCAAGATGCATAGCGTTCGGTTCCACAGTACTTCTGTGGGCCAAACTACTTTCCACGGAGAATGCGTTCCGTATATGAACCCTAGTCGTCCCGTAGAATATACCAACGCCACAATGCAGCGTGTGGAACAAATAATCTGTGATGACTGACGTGTCACGATCGACGACCTACTCCGTGCTTTAGGCTAGTCTCATGGAACCACCTACAATATCACGCATGAGCAAGTAAAATTTCACTGTAAAATGTCTTTGCTGTTGGTTTTCAAATGCTTAAAAGTTATGGATAAGTGAATAAACAGAGGGATTCGGTTTTTAATATTCAGTTTTCAACTTATTTTATTGACTTACCGTTGTAATGAGTATATTTTTCGAACTGATTTTTTCATACATTTTTTATTGGATTCACATCTATAATTGTAAATTAAATCTGTCAGATGAAAGTAGAAGAAAATTAATACTTCTTTGGAGGACGTTAATTTTATCTGTAGCAGATTTATTATTATTAATTTTGAAAGGTCTCGGAATATACGAGGGGCGATTGAAAAATAAGGTCTCCATGGCTGTAACTTTTTTATTTGTTAACCGATTTTCAAAATTCTTTTTGTATCTTATACTCACATTTGTCCTCTATGTAATGCACTATTCACTTTGCGACATAGTCCCCATCCCTTTCCACGCATTGCGCCAACGCGTGACTAGTTGGGTGAACCCGTCGGAGAGGAATTCCGGAGTTGTTGTCGACACCAGGATTGAATGGCAGCTTTGGACCCTCTTCTGGAGTACGATAACGTCCGCCCGCACACGGGTCACCACACACCAGAGGCGTTGCAACGCCTACAGTTCAAAGATGAAAAATTGCAGTTCAAAAATGAAAGACTTTGCACATTGCGACTTTCACCACTTCCCAAAGAAGAAAGAGCCCCTTAAAGGACATGAGTTGGTTCTGACGGCGAGTTAAACGCTGCCATTCAATCCTGGTGTCGACAACAACTCCGGAATTCCTCTCCGACGGGTTCACCCAACTAGTCGCTCGTTGGCGCAATGCGTGGAAAGGGATGGGGACTATGTCGAAAACTGAATAGTGCATTACATAGAGGACAAATGTGAGTATAAGATACAAAAAGAATTTTGAAAATCGGTTAATAAATAAAAGAGTTACAGCCATGGAGACCTTAATTATCAATCGCCCCTCGTATATTCCGAAAATTTTCAAACAATGAAAAGATTGGAAAATAGAAACCCATTATCCACGACGTGGATTCGAATCAGGAACTATAAGTATCCATCTCGTTTCTCTATTAATTGAACCATCTTGGACAATATCAATATGTTCTGGTTTGAATCCAGGTCGTGGATCATGAGGTTCTAATTTTCAATTATTTCAGAATTATTATTGCCAGTTAATTAAACCCATATCTTTAGCACGAAAAAAATGCCTAAATTTCTCATGAATCAGTTCCTCTTTTCCTCTTAAATTAGTCACCTCTTTAAGCACATTAAAATCTTACTCTTAAATTCCTAACGCACATAAAGTAATTTTTTGATGGTCGAGATTTTAAATATTTGAGGCCATAAAAAAAATTGTAGCCAGCTTGAATAAATTTGAGAACCATTATTATAGGTGAGATTTTAATGAAAATCTTAATAAAGCACGTGTATGACAAGAAGCAGATTTAATTGCATTTTTTTTTTTATTTTGTCATCTTTGTGAAAAAGATTACTTAATCAAAAGCCTAAGACGTAGGAGGAAAAAAAATCGGGCTCTGTAGAGAATAAAAGCGTGAGACGATGTAAACATCTTGAACGATGATAACATCATTACCAGCCACCATTTACTGGAACCGTTTTCGTGGGAGGAAGAAGGTCTCCCCGGAGGCCCACGCATCGTTTGGACATCGGTCAACGGTCACGTCTCCGCGTTAGTTCCTTTCGGCTCCGCTGACTCTTCTTCCCTCGCTCGCTCTCTTGATGGAAGGGACAGCTCCTAAAATGCGCTTCGTTCCATCCTCTCTGCGGAGAGCTCTCCCCTCCCGCCTCCTCCTTCTACCTTCACTTTCTCCTACTAACTGAATTTGCTCCAGTGACTCTTGTCTCATTCTTTCTCTCGAACCTTAAAATATTAAAACAAGGCTTTTATGCGAGTGAATTGATGGATGGTTTTTATCTGAAGAGAAAAAAGACGCGTTACGACCAAAATAAAATGGCGTATAATAACATTATTAGGTTACGAACTCTTGAATTGCGATGTTACTAATAGCAAAAATACTACTGACACACTAGCAACGTGTTTCGTGTATAAATAAAGGACAGAAAATTTTACATGTTACTACTGCAATGAATGCTAGGAAGAAAGAACGAGCACGGAATTTAGAGCAATCATTTCCCGTTAAGTAATTTGCTTGGTTAGCCAATTCATAATACCTTACTAATCACTAAAAGTATAAAAGTGTTTGATAATGTGTAGTTGCCTCGAAACTAATCACATTTAAACAAAATTAAGGGAAAAGTAAATGTTTGTTTAGGAAATCTGTATATTTTTAACTTATCGCTATAATAATTAAAGCAAATATAAAAATAATTACATATCAATTAGTTTATAAGCTAGGTGCATGCCGCTAGGAGTGCTAGTAATGCGCACCTGGTGGAGGCTAAATCATGTAGATTACATTGAGTTAGCTGGTATTTAAGAATTTTAAATTGACATTCACAAGGGAATCCCTCGAACATGTATGTCCCAGATTTCCACCAAATCGAATTATGTTACTCATCTGAAGCTACTATAGATGCTTGCAAAATAAGAAAGTGAGAAATTTTGTTTCTTTCAAAGTAAACCGCGTAAACGAAAAAATTTGAGCAAACATAGCCATACAAGGACTCCATTGTTAAAGCGGTCTGTCTGTATTAATACGCTTAACGGAACTTCTTTCTTCAACTACTCAGCAGTAAGCACGAATCCACTTCACGTGAAATCATCAATGGATTTAAACAGCAGACGACAATTGAATGGATTCTCAAGTTTCTAAACAAACTTAGATTTTAAAAATAGATTATTACAATTAGCTAATTGCCTTCCTGTAAAAAAATGTGTATAGTAATTAGCAATCATTTCCTTAATTTATAAATTAATTTTATTAAGTAATTCGTAATCTTCGTAAATTTTTCGTCACGGGGCTGGCTTCATGTGCAACGTCGAGTAATACGTTGCGTTGGTGAGAGGGTATGTATCGCGGTGCTTTATAATTTTAAATTAAAATAGTATTCATGGATGCTGTACGAATAATTGTACAGAAAAATTAAGGTTTTATGCTTAATAACAGTGCTCTAACTGCAATTCTTTGTCGACTTCCGCTAACGATTTTGCTTCCCCTCTTACCACCATGTTTGTTGAACTTTGCACTTCCGGAGCTCTCCGCCGACGCGCAATGCTATCGCTTCCACGGTGTGCTTGCGGGCAAAAAAGTACCTCCATTAAGTTCGTGGGGTTCCCGTCTCAGTGTGGAAAATAGTTTTTTGTGAAACAATTTACAGGTTATCTTTTCGAGCTAGTACCACGGTTAAAGTAAAACGGATACGACACTCCTTTACATTACTGTATAACTCGTTTTTGTGGTGCCCCTTATTGGTTGTGGGAGCAAGTTATTTGTTCCACCGTGCAGCTCTCTTCCAGGGGAAAGTTTCTTTTCAGTAATCTACTATGCATATGAAATGTTACTTTTTAAGTTTTTATATTGATATTATCTGAAATATTTCTTATAATAAACACAATATTTTTGATTTATTTTTATAAATTAATTTTAATTTAATTTATAGATTAATTTTGAAACAAATGAAATATACAGAAATATATTCGTTAAGATACTTAAATCTTTATTATAAAAGTATAATAAAATAAAATCATAATAAGAAACTTTATTCAGTTCTTCTGGGGGTCATTTCTTTTAAATCGTCCCTTTAAACAAATGTAATCGTCCATTTCTAACATCTATATTTGAAAATAAGGTATAATTAATTTGTCTGTAATGTTTCATTGCATTTCATATAAATATTAACAGTCTACTCACCTTGAGACTGATACTACTCAAATATTGTGGCTGATGAAACGAAATTTACGAGTTATTTGATCGTAATTCTACGAGGTACATTTGGCGACAAAAGAACGAAGCTCACCTAGAAAAGTCAACGTCCTTCTGTGAAGTATGATGATGGCTGTATTCTTTTATGAGGCTGTTTTGATGCTACTGGACATGGCGAACTAGTTAGAATTAACGGCATCATGAATTCACAAATATTCCAGGACATTTTTAAGAAATATTTGAGACCCTCTGCAAAACCTTCGTCCAAATCATACATTCAAATCAACTTCACTATAGCTACGGAAAAATAAAATTGAAATGTTAAACAGACCGACACAGCCGTCAGCTTTAAATCCTACAGAAAATCTGGGGAATTAGTTGAATAATAAGCTTGGAAAACGACACCCTATCAACTTCCAAGAGTTAGAGGCCATCTACTGATTCATGA
Source organism: Rhysida immarginata (assembly GCA_023313115.1). Classification (NCBI taxonomy): domain Eukaryota; kingdom Metazoa; phylum Arthropoda; class Chilopoda; order Scolopendromorpha; family Scolopendridae; genus Rhysida; species Rhysida immarginata. Next base: position 954,700 of record JAHWFO010039269.1, read on the forward strand.
CAAGAACTTTCGTCAGAAACATGCGAAACCTGATTAAAAGTTATTCTAAGCGTTTACAAGCGAAAGGTGGGCCAACCAAACATTTATTGTCAATTATAGGAAGGATGTGAATAATTCTGATTCTCAATGTTTAATCAAAAATATATTTTTATTTATGATTGTCACAATAAAATAATTGAACATGAAATGTATTTATTTTTATAGCTGCTTTAATTTTTGTAACGATAAGTTAAAAATATTCAGATTTGCTTAAACAAAATTTCATTTTTCTGTTTATTTGGTTAGGGTGTGAATAATTTCAGAAGCAACTGCATAAAAGATACTTAATCTTTTATTTCACTAGAAATACATGGTGTCCGTAGAGCTGGAATGCATTGTTCAGTGAATAGCAACTTTATGCCAGGTGCTTTACGGACATTATAGTCACTTAGTCTTATTTGCTTGGTACAAAATAAGAACATCCACTTCCGCTATGTAATATGATATCTCCATCCAAAATATTCTGAAATATTTGTGGAGTTACTTGCTAATATGTCTTTTTTATTTTTTTACATAAAAAATGAAAATTATGAACAGATTTTAAGAAATACATATATTAAATATTTGACAGTTCTGTATTTTGAAAACTAAGCATTGATCACAGTTCTTTTTATTTCCTACTTTTTTTTTGAGGAATGATTCCCTAAAAGTGAGTATTTGTGCTATTTTCGACAAGAGACCGGAAACCTCACTCCGCAAACTGGAAGTTGACGTGCATCGATTTTGTTGAAAATCACTAGCTCTTGGAGATCCAGATATAAATGTCAAGTTTCATTATCGGCCTTTCAAGAGCTTTGCGTGACATAAGCACATAGATATCACGACTACAAATGGTCTAATCTTGTTCAGGGTTGTCTAAAACGTGTAAATTCATGGAAAATTCGATGTAGAAGTGCGCACTCCATTACTTGATGCTCTCTTCAATGAAGCATACATTGCGTATGGAGATATGAAGTAGCTGAATAGAATCTTTATAAGAATATTTCACGCAGAGTGCTCCATGTTACATTATCAAAATTATGACAGTTAAACTAGTCAATCTCCTGAGTTTAAAATGAACGAAACTTTCTTCAGGAGTGATTCGTGATCACTTTCTACTTAATGTTTAAATCGATTTCTAAAAATTGGCTGATAGAAAAATTTCGTTTTCATTTTTGTCGTCAGCATTAATAATACTACAAGAAACACTTAATTTGGTTCCGTGAGAATTTTGGCTGTTAACCGATCAATGTGAGGGGCGGTCTTTCTAGGTCGGCCAGTTCTTTTTTATCCGCCAATTCTGCACAGTTGTAATGCTCTGATAAGCGATACTACACTTTGGAGCAATGAAATTGCTCTGCAACATTCTTTTGTGTTCGCCCATTCTTTCACAGCATCCACATTGCGGCGCCGAATTTCCTCAGATAAATTACTTCCAGTTTTGAACCATGTTGGACTCAAAAATGACTTTATAAATCAATTACGAGTAACAAAAACATCAACAGACAAATAAAATATTTCTGCGCGAATGCAAAATTTCGCGTTATTAGGCGAATTCGGTAAGTCAGTTGACTGAGTTTGTCTGAGCTCCAAATGTTCGGTAAGTAAGAATTGACGCTATTCTACACTGGCGGAAAAAAAAATCCCAACACCACGAAGGACTTGTGTTAGATGAATGAAATTTGGACAGTATATTCAGCTATGGTATTTATTCAATTAATTCAAGTTTCAAGGTTACAATTTATAGGGGGCGCCACCAGCGCCACCCTGTACATGCAAATGAGACATTCCAATGACAGATATAAAGGAGATCAGACGCGCGTCTGTGTCACTTCAGACACTTGTGGACGCGTGCGATAGATTATGTAAAGCATGTCTCGAAGGCGACTGCAACGTGATTATGGGCTGCTAACCCAATTCGAACGAGGACGTGTAGTGGGCCTTCGAGAGGGTGGACTTTCGTTCCGTGCGATTGCAGAACGCATGGGTCGAGACGTTGCTACTGTGTACAACTGTTGGCAGCAATGGTCCAGGGAAGGCAGGATTACCAGGAGACCAGGATCTGGACGACCCACGGCCACTGGAGACAGGGTTGACCGGCGCATCTGTAGGATGGCTGTGGCAAATCGGACAGCATCTACAGCGGACATTCGGGCTGCTGTGGCACCCAACGTCACTCCACGCACAATTCGGAACCGTCTCCTGGCCAGGAACCTCCACTCCAGGCGGCCTGTGGCATGTTTGCCTCTTACCCCTCAACACCGTGCGGCACGTCTTCAGTGGTGTCAAGCCAGAGCGACTTGGAGGGCAGAATGGAGGTCTGTGGTCTTCACGGATGAAAGTCGTTTCTGTCTGGGTCAGAGTGATGGTCGCACAAGGGTCAGGAGGAGGAGTGGGGAAGTCCTGTTACCGAGCTGTATCCGTGGTCGGCATACTGGCCACACCCCTGGCGTTATGGTATGGGGAGAGATTTCCTACGACAGCAGGATCCCCCTGGTGGTTATCCCAATCACCATGACGGCAAATGTTTACATTCGGATGGTTGTTGACCCATTGTGCTACCATTCATGGCTGGTATGCCAGGGCGGCTGTTCCAACCCAACATTTATGTTCGATTATTATATAAAATGTTTTTAATAATTAATATTAGTTTCATATATAACTTGTTCAAAAACATATTTAAACAAATTAAATTAAACGAAATTGGGAAAGGAGCAAGATTTGAACCGTGGACCTTTAGCATTGGAATCTAATAATTTATCCACATGACCACGTTAACCATTTGAAGGTCCCACTGTCCAAATTTGTAAATATAGATTAATAATCTACATAACTAACTTCAAATAATTATATCTCGTAAACTAATGCCCACTAGCATGAGTTACTATGTCGTATAATATTGGGAGGGGTGCGTAACACATATTTAAATTTCAGTTAAATACAAGCTTAACAGGCCTGGTGCCCCCTTGTTAGCATCGAAATTTTTCATTGGTACCATAAAGTGTCATTAAAACATGTACTACTGAAAAAGTTTCACTAGAGGATTCAGATGTTTCGTGGGTCCAGATTTTATTCTCATGGGCGATAATGCACGTATCGACAGAATTCTGACGGTGGAGTTTCTACAAAGTGAGGATATTCAACTCCTCGAGTGGCCAGCAAGATCTCCGGATATGAACTCGATTCAGCCTGCATGGGAGAAAACGTACAGAATAACGTTTTATTCGTTCTTATTTTATTATTTCGAGTTGTTTGATATTCTACTACTTGATATATCTTATCAGTGAAAATTTTTAACATGATAATGTTTTAAGGCTGGACATCTATCTACAAAAAACGTTATGCGAAAGCCGACACCAAAAAGTGTTACGGAAACAGTTTTCCATTGTTGATGCACGTTTAGCCATTGTTGGCGCCGGCTTGAAGCACACGCCGGAACTGAAAAGACACGTGACCATTGTTGTCTGAGCAATAGTTTTTATTAGCACACTAGCAGAGGTACCCGGTGTACTGAGCACATCGGTTCGGGTCTGCGCGTGCTCTAAACGTTAATGAGATGGTGCGCATGGAGGATGCAGGTGAATGACGATTATTGAAAGGGCAGAACGGTCTCTAAATCAAAAGAATTTTATTATTCGTACGGAGCTTATTATTTATTACGATAACTTGAAAACGAATTAACTTTTTTACACTCTGTTTTCACCAATCCATTACTATGGGACAGAGCACGAACAAGTACGAACGTGAGATAGCCGGATAAGATACGTGCTCTAATGGTACCATTATGATACCCCCTTAACAATTTCCTATAACCAGATATGGCATGTAATATATCATACAACTCGTCACGACGTCTCATGAACGAATATATAAAAAAATAGTGATAGCAGATATTGGTCTAGTGGCACGTGCACGTGTATTTCTCATGAATGAATATAACGCATAAATAACGATAGTGTGAATTGTTTAGTAGTACGTGTTTTAATGGTACCAAATGATACTGTTGAAACTTTCAATGCTAAGATACGGCATATAGTATATCAAACAACTCGTAACAACGTATCACGAGGGAATATAACGAGTAAATAATGATAGTGGGAATTGATAGTGAGAATTGGTTTAGTAGCACATGCCCTAATGGTACCATATTGTACCATATGTACTGTTGGAACTTTCAATGCTAAGATATGGCATGTAATATATCAAACAACTCGTAACGACTTGTTATGAGTGAATATAACGCGTAAATAATAATAATGGGAATTGGTTAATAGCACGTGCCCTACTGGTACCATATGGTACTGCTGAATCTTTCAATGCTAAGATATAGCATGTAATATATCAAACAACTCGTAACAACGAGTGAAGAATGAATATTACGAGCAAATAATGATAGTGGGACTTGGTTTAGTAGTACGTGCTCTAATGGTACCATATGGTATATTATGTACTGTTGGAACTTTCAAAGCTAAGATATGGCATGTAATGTATCAAACAACTCGAAACAACATGTCATGAATGAATATAACGAGCAAATAATGATAGTGGGAATTGGTTTATATTATGTACTGTTGGAACTTTTAATGCTAAGATATAGCAGGTAATATATCAAACAACTCGTAACAAGGTGTCATAAGTGAATATAACGAGTAAATAATGATACTGACAGTTCGTTTAGTAGCACGTGAACTAATGGTACCATTTGATATCATTAGTTATTGTCTGAACTTTTAATGCTAAGATATGGCATGTGTTATATCAAACAGCTCGTAACAACGTGTTATGAGTGAATATAATGCGTAATTAATGGTAGTCGGAATTGTTTAGTAGTACATGTTTTAATCGTGCTATATGTTACCTTTGGAAACTGTCAGTGCTAACACATGGCGTGTAATATATCAACCAACTCATTACGAGTTGTTAGACCTATTGTTATCCATAGCTTATTTGTATCAAGAGCATATTGCTGTTAGGCTTAATAGTATCTAAAACTAAATGCTGTGAGACATGTTGCTAATTAATAGTAGTTAATCGCTTGCTTCAATAGTAGATGGTAACATAGAAACACTTTAGCAATTGAATATGAAAAAATAATATATGCTTACACATAATGCTTCACCAATTGAGGCTCACTTCGTTTAACATTTATGTGGGAATGCCTACAAATTAAAAAAATTCTCGTTTGTTCAAAAATATAAAGAATAACTTCACTCTCCATTTAACCTTTCAGTTCTTCAAGTTTATTTGTTTAAATTCTCTCTATACATTTGTTTACATAAATAGTAATTTACAATTTAGTTTTCATATTTATATATTTTTTCTAAAGTGTTTTAAAATGTTGGTTATTTCTATATAACCATGTATGATGCTATAACACAAAAATTTGCTCCCTTTATCCGCTTTGGCGGTAAAATCAAAGCATTACGGGTGAATAATTTTAATTTTTCGTCTTACAAAATACACTCTTTTTAAGATTTTAGATACTGCAAAAAGCTTACACGTGCCGTTTTTGTTGTCCCGCATTCGATTGTGACCACAGACACGAGTAAGGAGAGGAACCTTCAGTATAGACACTGTGTTCACTCGACATTTCGAAAGACTCGATACTCGTGCTTATATTTCATACTTCAGTTATTCTAAGCCCTTATTCAGTATTACCGATGTACATGATTCTGTAGACTCGTCCATTGATATTTTATATAGTACATAAATCTTTTATTTATTTGTTGCATCTAAAAACATCATGATTCAATGTTTCGGGTTGCAGATTCGAAACTAAGTCATCTTTTTTAGGGTATCATAAGGGTACAATTAGAGCACGTGCTATTGTATTGATTACGACCATCATCAGAATGGTTCATTCGCGGAACTATATTCATCATTTGGCGAAAACAGTAATTAATAACCGCTTATATCCCGTCGTTACGATTTGTTTGATATATTACTTACTGTATCTTAGCATTGAAAATTGCTTGGTAGGGTCATGAAGGTACCATTTGCGCCACGTGCCATTGAACCGATTTCGATCATCTTTGTGATTGGTCCGTGTCATGATCCATATTAATAGACTGACGAAAACAGATTTTGAAAATCTTTCATAGCCGTGGAGGAGTTAGAGTTACGGACAGGACAGACACGTTTCCCCACACTGATAGCATAAACCACCTTTCGGTACTTAATAATTACAGTAAAGCGGTTAAGTTTATCCATCGTCGTACAGGGAAAATGATGCTTTTTTTTTTTTATTCGGTACTCTCACATTAGACAAATAAAAATAAATGAATCAAAGACCACAGATAATAAACTTATACTTTAAATTCCATATGGCCTTTCTTTACAATTTCATCTCTTTTATATATATTCGAATACGTTTATGGATTCAAATATTTTTTCATCACGTAAATTGCAAATGAAATTTCACGCCGCAATTCAGGAAACTCCATTCCTAAAGCGAATCGCCAAGCATTTCTCATCTTTAAACGAATCGTCCTGCCCTTTTACGAATCGAATTGTTTTCGCGTTCGTCATTGTATGAACAAGAGTTTGATTTTTGCTTACATCGGCAATTTCTGTTTCAATTCGTGTAGGATGTAACCTCTCTTTGCCCCCGTATTCCCCCCCAAACACACCTCCCATTGCACCGCACCTCCCTCGTTCTGTGTGTCGCACTCTGCGCTCTTCCTCTTGGCCTGCTTAATCTTGCAGCGTGCCTATGATAAATTGGATGAGAAGGTGTCGTCGTAATTAAGGCTGTTTCCAGCCACTAAATTATCCTTACGCTATTTTCACGCAATAAATTTATTTTGAAGTTTCCCCTTTACATTTTTTAATAAGGCTTAATTAAATATTAAACATTCAAGGAAAAGTATTAATATCAAAAATGAATATAATAAATTATTTTATGATTAAAACGTGTTGGAGTTTGGACATTTTTCAAACATAGATTAAAGAAGGGAGAAATGGAAGTAACTTTCCAAAGCGAATGCGCGTAGTATTTTCTTCAATTTTTAAAAAGGGAGCAAAAACCTCTTCTACTTTCTTGCAAGGCAATCTTTAAAATCACTTGGATTGCCAGCTTTGTTTTTGTACATATAAATTTTTTTCCTTGCCTTTTAAATCTCCATCGGAAACGGCCTTCCCTTCCGCTAACCTTATCTGCATTGCGGCGCCGCTGTCCACGGAAAACCCACTTTTCAGATAGTCGAGCCGAAGGCGAAGTTTTTTTTTTTTCTTTCTTTTTTTTTTTTTTCTTTTCCAGAGAAAACAATACGAGTGCAAAGAGATTTTCATTAAAATCTCTCAAACACCGAAACAAAAGGCATCTATTCACACTTGACGGACTTCTTTTGTGCTGGAATAAGCAATAAAAATTCACGAAACAGCTTCTCCAGAAGGGAAAAATTGGAGATAGAAAACAGGTCATTTCATCTTTGTGCAATGCCTTGGCCCCCTTTCACTCAAGGACCCCTTAGGCCTTAAATGTGTGGGTGGGTAGGATGGGTGGAGGGATGGGGAGGGGGAAGTAGGTTTATGGTTAAGCGACGGAAGTAAACATCTGTCGATTTTGGCTGTTTCCAGACGTTCCTTTGCGAATAAAGATAGAACTCTTTGTCAACCACGAACTCTATTGGAAAAGTCCGTTATTTACTACGCAGTAAAAAAGAAAACGCCAATTACCCCGTCGTCTTATTTCGCCTTTTGTTTAAAGATGATGTAGACGATAATTTAAATATTTTTTCAGAAGTGGCGAAAAGTATAAAGGGAACTTTTATCATACTAAGCTGGCGATGATTTCTAGCCATTTCTTAAGCAATAAATGGAAACGACAAAATGTAATAAAATTTTTATGTATTTTTTTAAAAATAGACTCGATCATTTCTTCATATTGACTGAATAATCAATATGAACGCAAAAAACCTTGACATTTTTTTAAATCTTTATTATTCCTATAAAGGCTAATGTGCAAATGAGTTATTTTTAATTTGCAGTAGTTCACGATTGTGAATTGTAACTATTGTTTATATAATGTTGTTGTTTTTTATTGTAGGTAAGAAATACAATATGCAGAAACGCCGAAAGCTTTAGTAAGTGACTGTTTTATTTATAAGTTAACTTAAGCTAGAGATCGATATTAATTTTAAAATCTATGATGATTTTTCAGGAGATTTGCTTCTTCATATATTTACTGACAAATATAGAGATGTCAGTAAAAAAACTTTATCCTCTCCCTCTCACAATCAATTGGCCACATGCGTGCGTCAAAATTAGATTCTTGTCAGCTCTTTTTTTTTATTTTTAATAAAGTTTCAACGCAGAAGAGCTTTACAGCGTCTTTTTTTTTTTTTTTTAATAAACCATGATTCAGCTGGACAAGACAGCAGCGTCGGAAATTGGCTTCATATTAGGTTAGATCCAAAAAAAAAAAAAAAAAAATGTTCTTTTCCTCCTAGATTTCTTTGGTCAGCTTAAAAGAGACCCTGTTGCTTTTGTCATCACTGCATTTTGAAGACTCAATAGCGTATACGAAATAGACTCATTACACAACATAAATTTGAATCTTTCATAAACAAGAGATTCAGATTCCACTGCGGTGTGTATAATTAAACAGGAGATGTTTAGAGCTCTGTGTCCAAAAAACTAAGTGGTCAAAATGCTATCAAATTTTGTGTGCATACATTCCTGACTTTAGGGTTTCGATTTCTTAAATTAACAAATTAGTCCAAAAATTCTTAGAGCTACGGTGATATATGGCTCTAATGTCGCTTAATTTGCATATTGACAAGTAATGGCATAAATGTCGGAAATACATCGAAATTGTATATGAGGTCGAAAATCATTTTTCATCAACTTGGATTAGCGACAATTCGTCGACAAGGGAATTAGTCGACCATTTTCGACAGCTTGGCCAGTACGATCACCAGACTTAGATTTCTGGTTATAGGGATGTTTAAAGGTGCTTGTTTATCAAGGCGATGTTCTCAACTTAGCTGCTTTAAAAAAAAAAACAGTTACGTTCTGCCTTTGAGGGCGTTAGTCATGCAATTTACTCTTTACATATTCGTTATCTGCAGAGAGCAAAAAATGCAGTGCCTCTGTGTAACATTTCTTACGTCACAGGCGGTAACATTGTAGCCTATTGACACTTAAAACTTACGGCATTTGTTCTTATCACAAGAAATGGCCAATAATTCGTTGCGCTTTGTTTCCTAACTTCCGCATTTATTTGATGAACTACCCAATATGCAAATCAAAGCGCTATTAGCGCCAAATGTCACCGTAGAGGAAATTTCTGAACTTTTGTTTTTTAATCTAAACCTATGGTCAGGAATGTTTGCACACCAAATTTAGTTGCATTTTGACCAAGAGGCTTTTGGACACAGCTCTAAACGCGTGTATATTTATAACCACCTTATAAAAAAGTGCACCTTAAATATAGTAAGGAAGATTAAGTATAGTATATTCTTTTTATTTTTTCTATAAAAATTCTTCTTCAGAAGCAATTGTGACAGAATTTTATGCGCTTGCCTTTTTAAAAGAACAAATTAAGAATTATTTGATGGACACACACACATGACATTTTTGCAAATTTTTAATGACCTTTCTGGCATTTTAGTATTTGTATTTAGATTACAATTTCAAAGTATTCGTTTACGAGTTATAGAAATTTTTTCAAAGCTCAAAAATGGTTGAATTCCAGGGGTTTTCAAAAAAATCAAGGACTCCCGTTGCCTAAAACACCATTTGCTCACTATCTTTGATCAAAATATTTTGATCCCCATAAGGGTGAGTTTCTTAAGAGATAAAGGGTCGGTCTCTGAGAACATCCATATTCTACTTTTTGGTGATCTTTAAGAATCCGAAGACAGAAGTTTAAAAATGAAACACAACATACGCACAGACAGACAGACAGATTCATAGGTTTCAGTAATGACTTTTTAAGTTCGTTGTTTTACTGATGCAAGCTCGCGCATTCTCATCTTGTATATCTGTATACATGCACAGATTATATAAAAACTGAGCAGTGAGTAATGGCAACATGTCAGTTTTAATAAAGACTATCGTGACTCCCTCTGATGATAAAAGAATCCAATATATGTACAATAGCATTTGCGGTTTACGGCATTAGATATGTTTGTGGGGAACAAAAGAGGAAGCTTACAGAACAAAAATCGTATCTATTGTTAATTCGATATAAAAGCATATTTAGAAGGTTGATCATCGGAACTGGATAAAGTTTGCGGTTACATTAACCTAATGGAAACGTGCGGTAATGAAGCACTACCCCGTCGTTGCACGATGAGATAAGGCTTTTCGCAGCGGTCGGAAAGAACCGTCAAATAGGGAAAAATCGGGAAGTCCGAAACAGTAGCAGTCACTCGAATGGCAGTCAAGCATTTTCTTTCTTTATTGTATTACTGTATCTTTCCCCAGTTTAATTTCAATTGGGGTTTTGTTGTCCCTATGATGATAGGTTTTTCAATTGTACATATTAATTGTCTAACTTTTTAAATATTGTATTCTGTGTAACGTGCCTTTGGATAACTTGGTGTATTCATCTTTTGAACAATTAATTCAAAAGATAGGAAAGTAAAATAAATCTTTTTGAAGCATCTTGTTATAGAAATCCTCGTATATTATAAAATATAAGGTTGGTTTGTTTGTTTTTTGATAACACAGAAAATACTCAACGATTCTTCACGAAACTTTCCATGTACGTAGTTAAAGTCACTGTGCTTGAAATAGAGTACTTTTTATACCGTTTTTTTTAATCAATTTTTTTTAACTTATTCTTATTTTTTTAATCTTGCCATCAAATTGAATAGATTTTTGATTTCAAAAGATGTCACTAGATGGCACGACCAGACGGCCCACTTTCATTTAGAATATAAATAGTTTTAAATGAAATAAGTACTGTATTGTTAAAACGTTTAACTTAGTTTTATTTTGATGTGAACAAACATAGAACAACAATATTAATAATATTATACTAAAACGCGTTTAAGAAAAAAAAATCTAAAAATAATAAGAAGAAATTTTTTAATAGAAATAAAAATAATGATTGAAAACTAAAATTTAAATTAGCGTTTGCAAAAATATAAAATTTATTGAAAAAAGTCATAAATATTTAATATTTAATTTAAAAAATAATATGTATTTTATTAACAGCAATATTTTAATAAATTTTTTATGCGAAAATGTCAGGGTTTTTTTTTTTTAAACATCACGGTCTATAAATGTATCTTTCTACATTTCATTTTAACATCACTAGATGGCACAACTGACTGTGAAAACCTAAAGTTCTAGATAGATAAAGTATGGACACTCCCGCCATTTCTGTGCAAAATTCCATCTACAGGAGTGCCAAAAAGGTCAAATCGCGGGTTATCATGCAACAGCATTGCAAGAATCGGAAAAATTATAATTATTACTAATAAAATAAAGTTATTATAAAAATTAATTGCATTCCTGTAGATATCTCTATGAAGGAATTTTGCACAGAAATGGCGGAGTGTCCATACTTTATCTATCTAGAACTTTATGAAAACTTAGGAGGAAAGTTTGTAATATCTGTACGTGTTTGTAGCTGACAGCAACTTTAAAAACAAATCTGCATCGAAAATGTGAAAATACTTTGTAATTTGTGAAGTTCGTTTAAATGTGTAATGCTGTAATACACAGAGTGAGCATATTATTATGACCATCTGAAATGTTTATGCAAATGCGCGCACGGACATCGCCACAATGTTGCTAGCGGGCCGGACCAACATAAAAAGGGAAGCCGAGTGTCGTCGACAACAGTAGACGCGTTCCATTCTTCAACTATGGGTAAACGACGCGATTTAACAGCCTTCGTACGCGGGATGATTGCAGGTGCTCGGAGCTATGGAGCGAGTATCAGCGAAACAGCATCATTCGTGGGGTGCTCGAGAGCAGCCGTCGTTAAAGTATTAAAAGACTGGACGGTTAGTCGGAAGACGGGGTCTGAACGTCGTTGTGGCCACCCGCGGACGGTTGATGATTGGACAGAACGGAGACTGTCACGACTGATAAAGGATAACAGAAGGGCAACTGTGTATCAAATCACTGCTGACCTTAATCAGGGGTCTTCCAAAACGGTCTCTGAATGCACTGTCCGCCGCACACTGCGTCACATGGGATACGGAAACCGAAGACCTGTCCGCACACCTTTGCTGTCTGCAGCCAACAAGCGGAAACGACCCCAATTCGCTCAGGAGCACAAGAACTGGACTGTCGAGCATTGGAACAAATCATGTGGTCTGACGAGTCACGATTCCAGTTACATCATGCAGACGGCCGCGTGAGAATCTGGCGGAAACAGCACGAAAGCATGGACCCCTGCTCGCATGAGTACAACCCTTCAGGCCGGTGCGGGCAGTGTTATGGTCTGGGGAATGTTTTCCTGGCCTGCGTTGGGTCCGTTAATACGTGTTGAACAACGTCTGGATGACACAGCATACCTCCGTAAAGTCGCCCACCCTGTCAAGTCCACCCTGTCATGTTGATGGCGTATCCCAATGGAGATGGCTACTTCCAGCAAGACAATGCGCCATGCCACAGAGCTCATATTGTGCAGGAGTGGTTCCAGGAACATGAAGGGGACTTTACCTTACTTGGGTGGCCCCCACAATCCCCAGATCTCACTCCAATTGAGCATTTCTGGGACGAAGTCGAACAAGCGATCAGACGGTTGGATCCACCACCGTCCAATCTAGCACAACTAGACAGTGCTATCCATCAGGCATGGGGTCAGATTCCTCCCACCACCTTCCAACATCTCGTGGAATCAATGCCATGAAGAATCACCGCAGTATTAAAGACAAAAGGTGGTCCAACGAGATACTGACAGGGTGGTCATAATAATATGCTCACTCAGTGTATAAGTGCATCAACGTTTTGGAGTCAATTTTTTGTGGATGTTTCATTTTTTAGTGTTCACAAAACTCAATCAACTATACACAACATTCCAACACGAGCGAAGACATGTAGAACTGTTAAAGGGCCGCAGTTGGAGAGGCCATCCATTGGGAGCATTTTAAAAGAATTCTTTTCGAATCTTCAATATGAATTTATATGAATCTATATTAATTCTAAGCTTTTTTTCATGTGTTCATTTTTTCTGGGTAAGAATTCCTGAAGTGGGCCTCTCAAAAACAAACATGTCGTGAAATTTAAAACTTTTTTTATACACTCACATGCCAAAAGTCATGGGATAGCAGTGGACTATTTTTCAAGTGGCTTCATGTGTAAACATTATGAATATGCAAATCAGTGTCAGTAGGTTTAGTTGCACTGTCAAGAGTAAGGCGTGAGGTGTTCAATGTGACACTGGCTACACAACGAGAGCTGTCCGAGTTCGAACGTAGCCTAGTATGTGAAACACAACGTATGGGTCATTCATTATCGGAGGTGGCTCGAAAATTCAACATCCCACGGTCCACAGTTTCAAGAGTCTACCGAGAGTACCAACTTGACGGCATTACCTCCCACCATGGACAACGCAGTGGTCGACCTCACCTTCTCCATGAAGGGGACATACGGCATCTAAGTAGGACGGTCACCGCTAACAGGCAACTGGCACTACGCCAGATGACATCAGATTTTAACCAGAGTGATGCTAGATATGTATCGATGCGAACTGTACAACGAAATCTGGTGTCCAGGGAATATGGAAGCAGAAGACCCACGAGGGTGCCCTTGCTAACAACAAGACATCATCAGCAACGTCTCTCCTGAGCACACGAACACATCGACTGGACACTTGACAACTGGAAACGTGTGAACTGGTCTGATGAGTCTCGATTCCAGCTGATACGAGCTGATGGTAGGGCTCGAGTGTGGCGCAGATCCCATGAAGGCCATGGACTCAAGTTGTCAAGCATGCACTGTGCAAGTCGGTGGTGGCTCCGTAATGGGAAATTGTGGGAAGTTCTCCAGTCAGAATGGTTGGCAATGTCTTCTACCGACTTGTGGAATCAATGCCACGTCGCACTGTGGCACTTCGCCAGGTTAGAGGTGGCCCCACACGTTATTAGCTGCTATCCCATGACTTTTGGCATGTGAGTGTAACTTGGTAGTACCTAATGGAGTATTAAAGTGCCCAAAACAGTTTTGAAAACTTTCCATTTATTAAAAAGTTATAAACAAATACATTTTTTTGGTACTTTTTGTTTAAAAAGCCATATCTCAAGCTAATTTTTTCAAATCTCTTTGAAGTTTTAACGATAACAAATAAAACGTATATATTTCAGAACAAAACATAAAAGAATGAGAAAAAAATTTTTGTGTAAAAAAAAAAATAAATAAATAAATAAATAATAATAATAAATAAATAAATAAATAAATAAATAAAATTTTTAATAAAAAATGAATTTTTTTAATGTTCTCAATCGATTTCAACAATTTTGAAAAAACACATTGAATATGTATTTATTAACGATTTAGAATTTGAAAAAAAATTATTGGTGATCTCTGTTTTTACGCGAATGCCATCAATTTTTGTCAAGCTATTCAATCGCACCACTGGGCTGCTTCATTCAATTTTGACAGCAACTGTAAAGCACTGGGCTGTTTTACAGGGAAGCTCCTTGTTGCTGTCAATAGCGAATGATGAAGAGTTATTTGCTTAGCAGCCCAGTGGTACGATTGAATAGCTTGACAAAAATTGATAGCATTCGCGTAAAAACAAAGATCACTAAAAATTTTTTCAAATTTTAAGTCGTTAATAAATACCGATTCGATGTGTTTTTTGGGGCGCGTATGGGGTTCCTCTAACCCTCCATGTGGTGCACGAGCAGCCGTTGCATTCTCAGTAAGTGACTGGATGGTGTGGATTCAGCGCGGATTTTATTCTGGGTCCATATTTTTTTGAGGAGATGACACCTGTCAAGCGCACTGTTACAAGTTGGCGTTACGTTCAACTCTTGACGCGACATAAGATTCCAGCATTGCAGGAACGCGGGTGTTTACAGACAATAGTCTACCTGCAAGTTAGTGCAGCACCGCATGTGTGTCGCTCAGTAAAGGAACTTCTTCGTACCCACTTCGGCGATGGACGTGATCTGTCGAGACACTTTCCAGATGTCAGGCCTGCCGTTCACCAGATCTTAATCCATGTGACTTCTGGCTGTGGGGAACCCTGACGAATCGCGTTTATCATGAAGGCATACGGACCTTGCCTGAACTGACACCCAACATCATACGCACGTTGCAGCCATTTCACGTGAAACACTTCGTGGTATTGTTGAGCACGCGGTCCTGCGCTTCCAGCATGTCATCGACGCAGAAGGTTCGCATATTGAGCAGTCCCTCTAACAGCATTTCAATAGCGCATTACTACCGTCTGTGTATGTTCTTGCAGCTCCATTTTTCTCCCCTGTTGGCAACCGCATGCACTAAAACTTTTTCCGCTGGAATTCCCTTCCCCATGCTCTGCACAGAAATGGGAAACTTTAATTATAACCATCCGATATATTCAGTTTAAAAAGGAATGTTGGATAGTTTAAAGCAGATACGAGGCTTCTTTTCTATTAGTTCTGACACTCTATATAATAAGTTCAAAGGGCATATGTTGTTTGTAAACTTTTAATAAATATGTTATAAGGGGGGCTTTTTGAAAATCAGAATACATTAATGGATTTCATCGCTTTTTCAGTAATTTTTGCCAAATTTTGTGGAATAATTTTTGAAAGCAGAGCAATTTTATTTTCAGAAGATAATATTGTTATTACTAACATAATCATATTTATAAACATTGTTGATGATGCATTGCTTTTCAGCTTTTGTGATAAGGGTAATAGTCTCCTCTAATAAAAAAAAAAATTGATAGTGTCGAAAATTTGGTAAAATGTTAGACGAACCTGTTATTTAATTTTTAAACATTTTCCTAACATGCTTTCTTAATTTGTTGCGGTTTTCCTTTAATTTAATTCGATTTCGATTTTTTAAATTTCAACGGTCTTTTGAGCGATTAGTAAATCAAATTTTAACCCTTTCTATTAGAGGTTTCTTGAATTTGGATTAGAACTGGAGAAGAATAAACATCATTATGAAGATCGCCTATGCCTGCATTAAACTTTTAGAGTAAGGATTAAAATTTAATTTGTCTCAACAAAACAGCAGCAGCAACTAAATTAAAAGAAAACCATTGAAAAATAAATAATGGCAACCGAAGAGAGCCATTTTAAAACTTTGGTTCGTTGCACAAGTAATGAACATAGCAAATACGATTAAAAATTTTATGAAGCAACATATTTAAGAGCTCTAGCAACTTCTGCAGAAATACCTTTACCTTATTAAAGACTAATGTATTTACAAACAAAATCGACAGAATAATTGTTAAACATTGAAGAGAACAGAACAATTTTTCCAAGAACACAACGGCATATGCAAAAGTTAAACAAATGAAATGCTTTAAATTTTATGCAATCAGTTCCACGAATCTTAAACCTGCAAGCTTATCCTGTATAAAATGACTATTATCTAAACTGTTTTCCAATGATTTCGATGGCACATTTCTAAATTACATCAGAACTTGAACGATTTCTCCACAATCTGCAAATATCAGGTTGTTGCAAAAGTTTCTTCCGGTTCTAGAACCCGTGCCCAAGAAGGGCTCATTTTCCAAGGGGGGTGTTCATATGTTTTCAAACAAATTATTGCATTCGATTCCTGAATATCTTTGCTATATTACATCCAAGAATCAACTTTCTGACTATACATCTGTGAGTGCCATCAACGGTCTGAAATGGACCTTTCACGCGAGCATATTCGAGCAATAATCTTCTACGAGTATTCTGGTAAGATCAGTGCTGCGCAATGTCACCGAAACATTTGCCAACGTTTAGGTGATGGCACTGTTGGTTTACGTACAATAGAAGAATGGTATCGCCGGTTCAAACGCGGAGATAGCACTCTTCAAGATGCACCTCTCTGGTCGGCCAATCATGATTTCAGATGGTGATCTACGCCAAGCAATTGATGAAGATCACAATGTAACAACGAGGGAACTCGCAGAACAGTTCAAGGTTCACTTTTCACCATTGCCCGGCATCTGCGTGAGCTGAATCTGTCATTCAAGTTCAATCGTTTTTGTGTTGGAGTAAAAATCCGGAAAAAACTTTTGCAACAACCTGATTTTAACGACTTTTTAGATGCTTAAATTCTTACACAAGAACAGAATGATAGGCAACTTTCTGGCGCTGGCACATATTGCCTCAACCACACAACAAACACGGCTAAAATGTATTTTATGAAAATAATGCTATTTTCATGTATAAGAAAGTGGTGAAAGTACTGAATACAATTAAATTGACTCACTTAAAAAACTAACAAGTGGTGTTGTAAAAATGGAAATTAAAAGTGAGAGGTAAAAGATTAGCAAAAATATTCTATCTCTTCTCTTTATCTATTTTAATCTTTTTATCCCCACTTTTAAACCCCATTTTTATTAAATAATTGATTATTTGGAACACAATACTGCATTTAGAAAATGAAAAAGAACTTACGTTTTTTCGTTTATTATCATTTCGAATTCAATGGCTGATCATAAGTCGTATGTTGCCATTTGAAAAAAAAAATATGAATAAATTCTATTCTAGTAACATCATTTCCCAACAACTCTGATTCTATTGGGAACAATCCGGACAAACCTCATAGTAGATCTTGCCTAGAAGAATCTTCATACCGAATTTCAATTCTTTACATATTAACAGGATGTTTACGAACTCGGTGTTTTAGGGGATTTGAGGATCTTATTTTGAATATATTTTGCCAATAAAGTGGGAGTCGCAAATGAATCCTTGATAGATAAAAAATGTCAAACATGATACATATAACGCCTGTCTGAGACTTCCTCAAAATATTGTCTGTCTCCTTAAAGTATTTCCAGAAAACTGAGAAATTAGCAAATTTGATACTGATGGTCACAACGTTTTTAATAACCAAATATTGCATGTTTGTAAAATTAAAAAGGTGTTCAAACTGTTGACCATGAACAGTAATGCATGCCACACAGCGCCTTTTCTGTCATTGAATTTCTGACACAGCCAAAAATGCCTGCAGTGTCTCTTACGTGGTCACTTGCAGCCACAATTCGCGCTAGCAGCTGCTCTTTCGAATCCGCGGGAGAATCGTGCACCACATTCTTCAGATGTCCCCCAGAAGAAGAAATCTAATGGTTTTATGACCAACTGGTCTTCTCGATCATTCCATCGATCGTAGAACGTATTGTTTAAATGATGTCATACATGTGTACTCCGTCGTGTTGGAACCACATGATTCTTCGGAAAGGCAAGGGAACCTCAAGCAACTCTAGCAAACCTTGTTCTAAAAAGATTTTATACACATCGCCGTTTAAACTTTCTGGAAGTAATTTATGATTAATACCGAAATGTTTGGGCAGGGATATAAATTCATGAACATAAATTACCATTGCCTCTCACATGCATGGCTTTAAAATTTTTGTTTCCGTATCAAGGATTCATTTACGACCTCCTGTTTATTGGCAAAATATACTCAAAATAAGCATAAGAAAATATAACGTTGGAATAGAATGATTATTATATGGTATACTAGCTAATATACCCTTATTCGGGCTCTTTTTTGATGAAATTTTGCAGTATCTGAATGTGAATATACAGAAAAATGAACACATGAAAAAAGCTTGAATTAATATACAGAGCGTCCCAAATTGATGTATAAACTCTTTGAAACGTTATAGCTCAAGAACGAAATGAGATAGAAATATAAGGTTTGTTGTGTATGATCCAGACGGCACTTTCATGTCGACTTAACTTTCCTCGATCACACATTCAATCACAGATGGATAGGACGAAGAGGAAGTGCTACGGAGTGCCAGCCTTGATCTCCCGATTTAACCCCTCTCGACGTCTTCCTTTGGGGAACTTTAAAGAACACGGAGTACGCCATAAACCCACAAACGCTGACAGAATTAAGAGATCGGATTCAACATCCCATCAATGATATTCCATTAGTTACAATCCAGTCGGTATGTCGCTCTGTTCGACGTCGGTGTTGGAAGTGTACTGTGGCAGAAGGTGGAATTTTTAATATGTACGGGCTTAAGTTTAAGGAATAAAATACAACAAACCTTATATTTCTATCTTATTACGTTGCTGAGTTATAACGTGTCAAAGAGTGTATACATCAATTCGGTACCGTCTAATAAAAATTCATATTGAAAAATCGAAAAGAATTCTTTGCTCCTAATGGAAGGCCTTTCCAACTACCGGCCCTTTAGCAGTTCTATTCGATGTCGCTCGTTTTGGAATGTTGCCTATAGCTGAGTGAGTTTAACGCAGTGGCGGAGAAAAAAGGTGGAGAATAATGTTCATTTTTATTCTGTATATTCACATTCAGAAAATGCAAAATTTCATCAAAAAAGAGCCCGAGCAACGCCGCTTATATCAGCTAGTTCATAATAAATCGAAAAATAGTCCTAGATACTTGAAGTAAATTTTAAATCAAAAAACAAAATTGACCATATTTTATGACCAATGTATAAACTAAGCTTGCAACATGCGAATTTGTATGTTAATTTACGAAAACAAAAAAAAAGACCGGTAAAAACTCGGAAAACATAAAATAGCGGAAAATTGGATCCAGATAATCAAAAAATAAACTAAGCAGACAGTTGATCTCGTTAATTACCATCACCGTACCAAATTTCATTATTCTAGATCTATTTCTACTCGCGAAATACTGGAAAAACTGCGAGAAACTGCGGAAGGTCATAGGGGGGCAAAGGAGTAAAATATGAAAAAAAGCAGAAATTAGTTTTTTGCAAATTATGTGAGCTGTTCTTGGTTCAAATATCTATGTCCTACGTGAATTTGCCACAGAGTGGGGTTGACTGGACGCGAAAGTCAAAAATTGGCCTATTTTGGGATATTTTTGGATTTCTGCCCCCCTTAAATTCGATTTTCAAAAACCAACGAGTGCTCCCTTTTTATATACATAGTTTACATCCTCGTGCGCAATTTTGAAGCTCTCTGCATGTTCGCATTGGAGTTAGGCGGCAAAAACACAAAACGGGGGACCAATCCTTGGGCCCCCCTGGCCCCCTTCACATAGCGAAAATCTAAAAAATACAGAAATTAGTTTTTTGGAAATATCCCCGAGAAGCTTCCCTCCGAGTTTCGTTGCTTTATCTTTATTCCCCGCGAAGCTGCATCAAAATATCAGAAAATTTTGTGAAACATCCCCGAAAATCGATTTTTTCAGTTTTCGCACCCTTAAAATTCGAATATCGAAAGTCGGGAAATTACTTCTTTTGGCACATTAGTTAGAAACCTTCCTGCAAAATTTCGAAGATCTGCGTTCATTGCGGGGGGGGGGGGGCCAGGGGTCCGAATTTGCAATTCCTTTTCTCCCCCCGTGGATGAGCAGGAGCTCCGAAATTCGAAAAACCCCGTCTTAGTACGCCCCTACACTATCCGTTTATGACCCCACCGAGTTTCGAGTCGGTGGCCCCAGTAGATTTTGCTGTGCGATGATGAGTTGAAGTGAAGTTTATGAAGTTTCAGCCTACATCTCCCCTTTTATCCCTGAGACTAGCTGTTTGGGATGAAAGGATGATGGTGAAATAGACAAAACACAAACATGCATGCCCTCGGCGGGATTCGAACCCGCGACTCGCTGGTTACGAGAGCGGCAAGACCTGCGCCTCAACGCTCTCGGCCACCGAGCCGACCGATGATGAGTTAATGAGTCTGCCAGTGGATGTCCTCTTTTATATATATAGACTAGCCTGTCTTGTTATAAAAATCCAAAGAATTAATTGCAGACAGCATTTATAAATTAATCACCAGGTAGCAGAAAAAGCGAGCGTTAATTCTCACAAGCATTTCCGTGAGAATTTCCGCTCTTGTCGTTTTAAGCCCTTTTGCCTTATTATAAACAAGGATTATTCTTATTCTTTTATAAATTCTTAGTGATTTGTATTTAAAAAGTTTATTTTGATCGTTTTCTGTGAACAACAATTAGTACTCCTTACTGGCTATTTTTAATGTTAATCAATTTCAGATCGGGCCAAGGAGAATGCTGTGTCTTCTCAGAAGGAGGTGGCTGAAGAGATGAAATTTGTTTATTTTTGAATCTTAATATAACATGTTGCCCCCTTGTTCAAAAAGCTATTCTAGATTTTGTTTATTGAGGCAGCACCATTTGCCTCAGTTATGAGTTTTTGAAATTTTGGCAAGTAGATTAAATTGAGGTCACTTCTGTTTGCCAGGGGTTATTTTCTGATTGTAAACCAAATAAATAAAACAATTAGATTTATTGAAAATGGAACATAACGCAGGTTGAAAGTCACGTGTATTCTCATCTATATCTAAATATAGAATTCTTTTATCCGTCTGAATGTCCGAATGAAGAAAGTTACAACAAACTGTCAAAAGCCAGGGATTGTTGTGGTAAGACAATACTCAGCTATTGTTATTAATAAAGTAAATAAACTAAAAAAATTAATTGGTTTGGCGGAATGGTACATTCGCACAGGCCTACCACGAGATAATGGTAAGGAATCAAAAAAATTTTTACGGGGCTGTGTTGGGACACGGCTGCTACTTAAATCGTAGAATACGTCTTGAGGCGACATGGCGAATAAGAAAGAACTTTGTGCAACAAAGAAGTATGTTAAAAAGGGCAACAGACAAGAACCAATATTTCGTGCAAACATCAAATTTATAGTACTACCACCGAATGTAATAGGTGATTCGATGGGTTTGTAATCTAAATTAAAATGATAATTTATAAAGCTAAGAGCGTATAAATTTAATGTAGCGTCTACATTGATAATGTTAACTGTTATAATTGCAATATTACACACACTGCCCAATATTACACACACTGCCCAATATTACACACACTGCCCCTTGAATTACTGTACTGATATGTAAAGCGAGGTTAGAAACGATTGTGATATGCAAATGAATGCAATCATGTGAGGTATAGGGTAGGAACAAGCTGCAGCTGCTCAAGTTGAGCAAAATGGAGAAGACAGCAGACCTGTCTGAGTTCCAAAAAGGAGTTATTGTGGGAACCCGTCTAGCTGGAGCTACGATTTCCAGGTATCTCAAAAGGACAGGTCTCCAAGGTGTTCAGTGCGTGGAAACGGAATCCACAAGAGTTGTCGAAACGGTAGAATTGTGGATCAAAAACAATAAACACAGACAGGGACCGACGTCGTCTGAGACGGTTTGTGCGTCAAAACCGAAGGTCTACTGTAGAACAACTGACGGCAGACTTCAATGAAGGATCATCGCGACCCATCTCCTCAAGAACATTGCGCCGAGAGTTGAAGCAAATAAAGATGGGAAGTCGCATGCCAGTGAGGAAGCCCCTGGTGTCAGCAACAAACCGGAAAGTCGCCTGTAGTGCTGTAAAGAACGGTGTGACTGGACAGTAGACGACTGGAAAAAGGTGACATGGTCGGATGAGTCACGCCACACATTGTTTTGCACCGACGCGACGGCCAGCAGAGAATTTGGCGGCAGCCTCATGAAACGATGGACCACTCATGTGTTGTGTTCACACTTCAAGATACAGGAGGAGGTGTCATGGTATGGGTCATGTTTTGTTGGTATGGCAAGGGTCCCCTGATATTCGGGTGAAAGCCAAAGACTACTTGAACATTGTTGCAGATCAAGTCCATCCTGCAATGGTGCTTTTGTACCAAAATGGTGACGGGTTCTTCATGGACGACAATGCTACTGTCCATCGAGCAAGAATTGTTCAGGAGTGGTTTTCTGAACATGACACCGAGTTGCAACATCTGCCGTGGCCAGCGCAAAGTCCGGATTTGAATCTGATCGAGAATGTTTGGGACATGTTGGAAAGAGACATTCGTCGAAGGCATCCCCTTCCGTCTACTTTGCAGGAACTGAAGTTCTCTCTGACGAATGCATGGTCTGCGATTACCTTACCTGCATTGCAACACCTTGTATAGTCCATGCCAAACCGCGTATGTTCTGTAATTACAGTCAAAGGAGGGTCAATACCATATTGAACGAAGGTTTCTAATTCATTGGCCGGTGTGTGTAGTATCCAGCTCCAAGTTGTCACTGAAAGGTTGGTGAATATTTCATTATCGCACTGAAGAAAAACATTTCCATATCAGATATCGACACTTTAGGATGAATATACACTGAGTGGCCAGATTATTATGACCACCCCACCAGTACTTCCTTAGGCCACCTTCTGCCTTCAATACTGCGGCGATTCGCATTTACTCCATGAGATGTTGAAAGGTGATGCGAGAAATCTGACAACATGAAAGCTGTTGTCTTGTACTTTCTGGCCACATTCCGCATCAAACCCTTTCTGTCTCTATAAGTGAGCTTCGACTTTAACCAATGTTGCGCTTGGCAGATGATGTCTTCCCCTGCTTCTTATAGGCTGTCATAACAGTCTTTGCCTGATGAATAGCACTGTCCTGTTGTGTGAAATCTGATGGCTCTTTCAACTTTCTCCCGCAAATGCTCAATTGGATCGAGATTTGTCATTATGGTGGCCACCTAAGCCATGTTTGTCGTCGTTCGTGGAGATCGCAACAATCTCGCCTTACTATCATTTTCAATTGTCGAATCAACATAGGAGTTGAAGCATACCTTTATTAGCAAAAAATTTTTTTGAAGCAAACAACGCACAGGAATTGTTTGTTCTTGAAACTATTCCTGCAAAATTCAAGTAGCGTGGCATGGCGCATTGTCACGTTGGAAGAAGCCATCTCCAAGACACCATCAACATGATTGCATGAACTTGATCAGCAAAGATACTTATGTATGTTCTGATATTCAGACGTTTTTCTACACAAATTAAGGGACCCATATAATGCCAGGAAAACATGCCCCAAACCATAACTGCCCCCACGAGCTTGAAGGATTATACTCCTGGATGTGGGATCCATGCAGTTTCCGTCAAATTCTCATTCTGTTATCTGCATGATGCAACTGAAAACGTGGTTCATCAGACCACATGACTTTATTCTGATGCTCAACTGTCCAATCCTTGTGTTCCTATCTGCAGATAGCAAAGACGTTCGAACTGGCCTTCGGCTCCCATATTCCATACTAGGCAGTGAATTGCGAACAGTGCGTTCAGAGATCATTTGAGAGGATCCCTGAGAAAGATCTGCGGTAATTTGATGCGCTGTTGTTGCCCTTCTGTTGTCTTAAACCAGTCTTGCCACACTCCTTTCTGCCCGAACATTAACTAGCGTTGACGGCCATTACTGGCACGTTCAGCCCCAGTTTTCCGGCAGACAGTCCAGTCCGTAACAATTTAACAGCAGCTGCTCTTGAACATTTAACGAATTCAGCTTATATTAGCTCCATGGCTTCGAGTGCCAACCATGATCAAAGGCTGCTAAATCGCGTCATTTACCTATAATCTTATTCAAACAAATCAATTCAAATGTCTTGGTAAACAACCTGCTTGCCTATTTATACTAGTCCGGCTCTTTAGCAACTTCAGCGCGAAATCATAGCTAATTTGCCTACAAACGTCAGGTGGTCATAATAACCTGGTCACTCAGAATAAACACTTCCTAGTATAGATCTCGCTACACAATTTTACAAAGCTTTAACAATACAAATATCATTGATATCAGCGTCGATCAGTCGTCTATAGTTAGACCAGTCTGTCAGTATAGGTTCACATTCGTTAAAAGGTTAACATTTCAAAAAATTCCAAAAACGCCTGCTCTCCTATAACTTATAACATCATATTTTTGAACAGTTTTAAATTTGTTCTACAATGATGAAATCTTTCACACAGGACTGATGAAAGTGATGAAGCTAAGATATCACACTTCTGTTACGTGGGTGCTTCAAGTCCTTCTCAAAATAAAATCTATCACAAACATTACACGAGTAAACAAATTCATTGTTTATGAATATAGAAGGAAATATGAATTCCGTGTCCCAAATTGTCGCATATATATCGCTTCGTACATAAATCGCATTTGATGAAGATGCTGCTAATGTTGACGGTTATGGCTCATTATAGATCTCCATGGGTTGGAGTTTATCACTCGGTGTTGAAACGTCTATATCATCAGATATGTTATTTGCGTCGAACTGAGTGGTGGAATTATTGGCGCATTCGTATCGGGCTATAGTTCCATTTGGCGGCGTGTAACGTGTATAAGCAGGCTAAAATAGCTGACGCAGTGGAATTAAAAAAAAACACGTAACAGTGGTAGGATATAATAAAATAAAGTTTAATGAATTATAGCAGTAATAATTGTAAATAATAAAAATCAAAGATATCAAACATAAACCTTAAGCTTTAAGGTAACAACAACATGCATTCAGCTTTAGTCTATCAATAAAAATGGGTAGTCTTATAACTAAAGGAAACAACTTAATGCTATGCGAATAAATGTCATAGAAACACGATAAAACTCTCATGCGTAATTGACTAACAAACAGCTATAAATTCTAAAGATATGAAATTAAGCTACCATTCACAACAATAAGCTAAATCAACGCTAAATCCAAACAAGACAATTGTAATAACCAATAGAAAGCTCAAAAATCATAACGTAAGTCATAACCACTAGCACTTACAAAACCACACCATAAAAAGCATATTCTAATAAATGCTTAACTCCTAATTAAATCAATCAAAAACCTGTTCGGAGCTAGCATAATATAAAAAAGCAATTGTTTATAATTAATCCTCTTAATACATACAACACAATGTTTGATAAATATTGGAACACTCACATGGCCGCGCAATGATAATACATCATTGCATTATGCGAAGTTTTAAGTCCAAAGTCATTTCCAGTATCACATATAAAACACATAATAAGTGTTCAATAGCAGAAGCTCAACCAAATTACAAGGAGCTCAGAAGTCATTAATTCATAGATAAATGTTTAGTCCGGTACAGTTCTTAACAGCTAAATATAACGTATAAATTTTCCAGCTTTAAGAAACACACTCTCGTTATATTCTTCGCACTGAAACTACACAATACACAATTTGGCATTAAAACAGAGCGCATGGCACATTAACAATAAACAAACTAAGCGTAGACCAACAAAAGGGAAATCTACGACCATAGGCAGGTTTCCGTAACATCACTTTTCCAGGTAGGCACGTAGACCACCGGGCCATGCCCCTCGAAACCTCGTGCAGCCATTAAGCTCCCGTTGATATATATCACTGAAAACTGTGCCCAATTCACAAAAAGTACCGCTCACTAATAAAAGAGTACTCACTAAATTTGTGGCCGAGACCGCTAACGTTTTCATCAAGAAACAGGAGTGCTGTTGGACGTTCCAACTCGGACCGACGAAACCATTACTCGTCTCCCGTCGCTCCGCTACGGAAATCTCCGCCCTGAAGGCTTGCCGGCACGGCTCCGACGCTGTCGCAGCAACCGATACATCTCTCTGCGAGCCGCTTCTCCCTTCGTCGTACAAACCGTCTCGGAGTTCTCCACTCGGCTTTACCATGTAAAGCTCATTCCGCTTCACTCCTCTGGCATCGCACTTTTTCCGCCCGTCTCCGTTGAATTCACGGTTCTTTCTTAACCCATTTCTCTCCAGTTCCCGATTTGAATTTTCAAATCTTCCGACTCGTCCGTAATCCTCCTTCTCATTGGTCGCCTTGTGTTGACTCGTATGACGACACTGTTTGCTCCGCTCCGCCCCCGTCTTCGAGCGATAGAAGAAGCGAGAGCGGAACCCCGAGCGAGTGTCGCCTGAATTCGAACTCCGTGACACGGCGCCACGAGTCAACTTTCAGTCGTTCCTGCTGAGCCCATAGACGTTCAACATCGGACATCTGGGTCTTCATGGATTCCCCATCTCTCGATCTGTTTACCTGTGACGTTTTCTATAATTTTTCTGCTGTTTATTATGCATAAACTTGGAAATTCTGTAATATTTGCAAAATTTCCACAATTCGAAGGCCGATATCTTAGATACTATTTTTTACTGAGGTGTAATTTTTAAGCTATTTTATAAAGCGCAAAAAGATACCTAAAATGCCGTGCTATCACAAAGGAAGTTGGAGCTAGACTAAATTAATTCCGCCAGAGAGCAAATTTTCTGAATCAGCTTTGTACTTCCATTGCATCAGCTGATGACGTCAGCTCGAAGTCGGTCGAAGTCTAAAGCATGCTTTGTTTTATATACTATCGAATGCAATGTCATTCATTTTTCTATCATTAATAGTTTTGACGTTATTAAGGTTTTCGTGATCAACACTTTTCGTGACATTCACTATTTA
>JAHWFO010039269.1:982101-1059624 GCA_023313115.1 Rhysida immarginata
CAAGGATCCTTGATAAAGCCGGGAATAAATGGCGAAACTAGTCGGAAACTCTGTTTTCCCTTTGTTGTGTTGTGAAGTCTCTACCAGTTTTATTGAAGTAGGACAAGCTCATAGTAGCTTCGTACCAAATTTTAACTTTCCAGACCAAAGTTGTTGAAATATAAAGGGGACATATGGACATAGTACAATCAATAACAGCTCCATTCTTCCGCTACAAAAAACAGAATCCAGGTCAAATTTGAACGCTTACAATGTATACCGCTTCTTTCAGTTATCGGATTTGTGGCATACTGCATTTTTTGAATAAACTAAACAAGTGATAGCCCGAAAGGAAAAGCTCAGAATGATACTGGGTATATTTCAATACCTGAAACTTGTCTTTCTATAGCAGCATGATAACGGGCGTTGTCGTGCAACAAAATAGTCTTTCGGCAGTAGTCTTCAGCAGTTTCTGAATTTTACGTTTTAGCTTGTAATGTTTATTGCGGAGTTTCTCTTTTGATACGTTTCCAGTATTGTTCCTTGTGAGTCCCCAAAATCTAAGCATCATTTTTCCATCGTCTAGCATTTACTCTCGTAGAAATGGATCCTGCTTCGTCTTCAGAGATGATTCTGTTCGTGAGAGCGTGACGTTTGGAAGATGTCCAAACGGTTTTGTTTGTGCAATTCTGCGAGCTGGTTCGGGATCCATCTTGCACGAACTCAACGAAAGCCAAATCTCCATTGTCAATGCTTTCCATTAGTCATAGTAACATGATTAATTTGCATAAATTGCAAACCTTCTGTTCGCCAGAATCATATCACTTTCTGGTTCAATGCTATCATCAGCCGTAGACATTGATGGGCCTCAGGCTCCTCCTTCAAGATCATTTTTCAGTTTCTCAATTCATTCGTACGAACTTTGTTGCGGCAAAGCATTGTTTCCAAACTGGGCTGAATGGCTTAGGTGAATTATGGTTCTTGATGTAACAGCAGCTCACAATAAAGGCTTTGCTACTCTTTGGCAAAACTTTTGCTACTTTACGTTACGACAGTAGAAGTGACGTTTTCAAGGCCAGACATGGAAGGAGAGAGAATCCAGATCGAATGATGCGCGTTCAACTAGTCCAAAGCTAAATGCATATAACGACAACCTTGGAAAAACGTTTTCGTATTTCAGCGAGAACCCTTTACTATTCTACAAAACGTTTATTTTGCCACTTATATGAATTTTCACGTTGATTCAAAATCCAACATACATTTTTTGTTCTATTCTTTATTAAAGAAAAACTTTTTTTTGTCTTCAAATATGTCAATTATTTAGTCCTGCAACATTATTACTGTCAAAGATACCTGGGGAAAAATTTTTTGTATTAAAAAAGGTTTAGAAAAAAAGTTTTCATACATACATACAGAACAGGAAAATAAATTCCTTAGTAATATTTTGTTGCTCTTTCTTCAGCTTGGCATGGATTCAATTAATTTTGGACAGATGTTCAGATCAATTTCAGACCTGCTTTGGATGATGGCGGCTTTAAATTCTTCCTTCTTGGTTGTTTCCTTTTCAATGATCAGTTTTTTCAAATGATGCCATAATTCTCTAGCGTAATAAGATCTGGTGAGTTTGCAGGCCATTTCAACACTTCAGTGTCCTTTTCTGCCAAAAAACGTGGTAACGGACTATTTGTGACATGAAGTATTGCCATGTTGAAAGACGCCTTCAGCATCTTCAAACTGATCTTGTAGGCAATAAATAGTTTTCCATAACTGAGCAGTACGCATCAGCATTGATTGTGGTCTTCAGAATACATAACTTGCTTGGCCATTATCCCAAATCATTAAACTCTGAGGAAATTTGGTTTTGTACTGTAACCATGTAGCATCAAACTATTCAGAGGAAGGCTACCGGACAACTTGTCCAGCATCATCCCCATATCCGATGCAGACACGACGTCTCCATGCGTCTTCAGTCCATTTGAAATGCTGTTTAGCCCATTGAACTCTTTCTCGCATATGCGTTTTTGTATGGAATGGTTTAGATTTAGTTTTGTTGTAATTGTGATCCATCTCATGAAGCCTCTTTCTTACTGTACGATCATAAATATTGACACCTGACTTTGATCATTCAATATTCAATTGCTTTGAAGGCAATTTTCTCATTTTTTTTGCAACCTGAACGTAACTTTCGGTCATCCTTCTTTGATGTTGTTCGAGGATTTCCTAGTCGAGATTGGGCTTCTACAGTTCCTCTTTTTTAAAACTTTCTCCAGATATAGTGGTTAGTTACAGGACAGTTTAGTAGCTGAGAAACATCTGTTTGCTTCATAACTCCTTGTATCAGTTCAACAATTTTTTGTTTAAAAGTATCACTGTTACGCTTTCTGGACGCCATGGTTTATGTGTACCACAACTCAATATTACCTCTTTTTATACTAGTATAATATGCAACTTAATGTTATTTATCTAAATATTCTATGATTTTGGACTATTCACGTTTTACTTGCAAGGAATGGCGTTAAACTATTTTACGAAAACTTTTTTCCAATCCTGCAGTAAAACGAAAACGTTTTTCCAGGTAATCATTCCAGTAACAATGTTGTATGAGAAAAAATGACATATTTGGAAGCAAAAATGTCTTCTCGTTAATAGACAAACAAAACAAAAAATGTACGTAGAATTTTGAAATCAATGTAGACATTCATATCTTCTTCTTTATACGAGGGGCGTTCAAATTTGACCTGGACTTTATTTTTTGTAAATTTCATTGTTGTAAAAATCTAAACTTTTATTGTTGGGATGGCAACTACCGCCTTTCATGCAAATGCCGCCCCACTCATCCGGTTGCTATGACAGCCGATTGTTTGTTTAAACAAAATGCAAATTTGAAATATACAAGGATTTTCTATTTTTTTCCGTTGGCTTAAGGTTGGATTGGACATGTAAAAATCAGGTTGGTGGATTTCACTGGGTGAGTGTCCGTCAATACTTAAAGGAGAGAATCGTACCCGTGCCAGGATCCACAATAGGAACAACAATTTTCGGCTGATATATTTTGAGGGTGAAACTGTACGATCACTGTGGATATACGGATATAGAAACACAGTGCAATGACTCTTTGTTTTTTGGATTTCGTCAGGGGTTTGAGCATTAATCGGTTACTCGATTAGTTCCTCGTTATAGCCTCACCGCTAATTCACGAGTAATATATCTTGCTAAGCCAGCCCGCTAATATTATGGGATTGGAAGTGCCATAATGTAAGGCCTGGATGTCACGGATTTTGGAGCTTTCCAACAAGCCTTTAAAATGGTTACCCAGGGACAACACTTGTGTAGTATCAGTGTTTTCAAACCCTGGAGTAAAGTACAAGCCTAGTTAATGATAAAATAAACATTTTGTAGAATGATAAAGGATTGTTCACAGAAATACGAAAACTTTTTCCAGTGGTTGGACATTGAGGATAATTATTGATTCTTTGTTATATATTCTCTTTTAGGGGATGCTCTTTCGTTTATCTTGCTCTAACATGATGACCATACAAGTACTCTTCAAACAAACTAGTCTACAGCGAAAACAGCAGGTTGTTTACATATTTTAACAACCAACTTCAAAGCGGGACTCTGGGCGCCAATATTATTTTTACAAAATTTTGAATAAAATATTAACATCAGACGACTTTCTAAATATAAAAAGGTCAATACATGCAAGTTCCATGATAATAATATTTGCTTAAATGAATAAAATATCCAGCATGCAATCAATGCTGGTATTTTTAGAATAACCTTGGACCTTCTTGCTGTCTGTCTTCAATTTCTCTTCAAACTCCCCTGTTTTATATCACCTGTAATTTTATTTTCAATCTTCCTTTTTCCTTCATTATGCGCTTCATTTATTTCCCGTGATAATGTCCACGTGGAAGAAACCGGTTCTGAATCTCCATGTAACTTCATTAACCTACACTAAATTATTAATGATGATAGCGCTGAGACGTGTATCCCATTTCTGAAGTTCTCATATGTAATATTGAAAGCATTCAATTGTGAGCTGGTCTATTCAGAAAATAGAATCTTTCTTGAAATCCATTTGGTCATCGATGCAGCATTGCGACTACTCCATAGATAATAAAAGAATTCGTTCATGGGAGTTCCCTCCAGACTTAAGGGAAAAAATCAGTTTTGCGAATGATGAGAAAAAAAAAGGACTAAAGTTGCAAACTGGAAGTAAGGTTTCTAGGGCAACTCAAGTTCGATGAGCCAAAAAAAACAAGAAGAAATTTGGTATTATTCATTTCCTGTGGTTCTCCGTTTGAAATTTAAGTCCGACGGTTATGTCGTTTCTGTTGATGAAACTTTATATTGCTCAAACTCGTAAAGATTATTTCAGATGAAAAGTAAATCAAGAGCCGCTGGCAAATGCGATGCATCCGAAGAATTGGAAAATTAATATAGAATAAGTGTTCATATTTTATAACCCATTTCTATTTACATCATGCAAGTTATAATTAAGAATAGGAAATTAATCCCCCGAGGAGGGATTAGAAAAATAGCGGAAGCGCCTGGGTCATCTATTTTTTACCTCTTTTATCCGCACTCTTTAATTGATTTTCTCGAGCGTAGTATTTAGAAAATATAAAAGAGCTCTATGTTCTTTCGTTTCTCATTTCCGATCGAATGGCATATTTCATGCCTTATGTCGCTATTTGAAAACTTTAATAGCTCTAAAGTTTTCAAGTAAGTGTACTTCTACTCTCACATCGCCGATCCCACTGGAACGATTTGGCCCAAACTTCATAGTAATATAGAATTTCACTCCTTTACACATCTATAACATATAGATCAGATGGTCCTCTCTACGCCCATCCCTGTAACTCCGACCCCAGTTGGTCAAACAAAATCAAATTAAATTGAGAAGTAGAACATGCCCATGGAATCTACATTCCGAAGTTCAATCATCTACGTCAAAACCTGTAGAAAATATAAAGAGAAGGGACAAACGGACAAATATGGTAAAACCAATAAGTAGCTCCATTCTTACGCTACTTAATATGTTTTAACAATGTCATTATTAAACTATATCGTACTATTAAGTTTTTAGTAAAATCATAACGAATAAAATTATAATAATAAGTGTGATTATTGTCGTCGTAACCAATGCTAAAATCAGGCGAGGTAGCGGATGTGTGAAATAACAGCACTGTTGTTGCTATCGACCAACTTCGTAGCGAATCCTGCTTACTGCAAATGGCAATTTCACGTTTCGGTTTAAGGTTCTGTCGTATATTTTAGTGATGTTTAGTGATGAGAGTGGTATAATGTAGTATTAGTGTAATTTATATATTGTTTAACTTTAAAACAGTATGTTTACTCGAATTTTAAAAAATTTATTCAATAGGCCTACTTCATTCCTTCGGAGCAGTACATAATTAAAATCGTAACACCTGGTTTTTTGTACACATCAATAAATGTTATTCGAGAGATGTTAGTACATGCTTATTGAATTCGGGTTTTCAACTCATCTACGTCTCTGGGAGGAGTTTGATACATAGAATCTTTCACATAATCCCCAAAAAAAGAAATCAATGTATTGCTTCAGATGGTAACCAAAATTGAATTTTTTCTGTATTTTTCTTGTGAAATAAAGACATAAGAGTTACGTAAAAAATAGTGATTTAGGGGTAAACCTGGTGTGTTCTACAAGTTTCCATTGCCACTTTTTAACTTACACGGTTAAAAAATTACGTCATGATTGCACAACCTCACTTTCTTTTTAGCATTGTATTAATAGATTGTTGACAATTTTAATAGATTTGTAGATATTTGGGTGGATCACTTCAAAGTAAACACCCTGTATAAGGACATCATATATCGTAAGTATTTTGGTACTAACAAGGAGAGGGCCCCAACGAACAATCGAGTTTTTTGATGCCCTTTGGTAGGATGGTAGTCTGATATGTCCTTTTCGTAAAACCAAGTCCGCAGCCTCCAACTTGGCCTTATTTTCGAGAAAATCCCTTTTAAAGTCTGTGTTATATAACTAGTGTAAACTGTACGTTGCCAATCATCACAACAGCGGCAGCCGAACAGGTAACGTCGTGGTGTACGAACCGTAAGATCTCGAGTTCAAATCCACCCGTGTTAGGCTTTGTTTTTTTTTCTTTCTTTCTGTAACTGTTTTGTAACTGTGCTATCGTCCACTTTTTAATATATTTTTCTGTTATAATGAAAAAAATATTTTTAACAAGTAAGAGCAATAAGGAACAGATTTTCAACTACTTATGATAATAATATCTGTTATAAAAGTGTAAATAATTCATAAGCATATATCGATTTTAAAGAAAAAACAATTTTTTTAATGTTTAACTTTTCATTTTTTCTTATGTTCAGGTTTTGATGTCTTTGCTTCTTGCCCATATTGGGCGCTATAATAAAATGACATAAAATAATCGTTTTAACAAATAATTTCGAAGTTGTAGAATATTTACAGATAGGCTTGTCGAATACAACATGCTGGATGGTATTCTTCAAAAAAACATTTGAAACACAAATGTGTGCGACACCAAGAACATTGGATGAATTCAGGACTAATCTTGCAGTTGCAGTTTTCCTTTTTCATGCATTCCGGAAAAGAAATTTGATTTACATTCAAAAAATTTTCTTTTGTAGGTTTCAATTTGGCAGCATACCAGGCTATCTGATATAAATACAATCAAATGTTACATATATTGCAAGAAATTATATTTTGACAAAGAAATCTGTACACTATAATTACCGTAACATATTCGAATATATTGGAGCCTGTAATTGATCGTGAATGAGTGCGTGAATTTTTATGACATCTGCCCTCGATGTAATTTCCTTGTTCGTTTCCAAAAGATATGAACAATTCTGCATACGACGTAAAAAATTTTTAATTTGACGATAAGAATAAACGTCACATGATTGGCAGAATGGTGTAGAATTCTTTTTATACGTTGCTCGGTAGAATTCAGCGTGTTCGGCAGGAACTTTATCCGTGCGAACTTTTTGGTATATTCTATTCAAACTGTCAGAATTTGTCTGTTTGAATTTCTACCGAGATAGACTCATTTAATTTATCTGGACCTTGAACAAATTAAATTCCCGGACTTGGACTTTAATAAATATTTTGATTTATGAGTCACCTTCCGTGTCAATTAAACTCATTCATACGTGTTAAATTTTGGCGCCCGTAATTAGGCGTATTTAAATGAGAGGCCATACCATGTGCCGTTGTTGTATTGTATTACCCTATAGGCATACTGCCATAATTTTGATGTGGTTGATTATTTGATAGGTTAAGTAATTTAAGATATCTTTGACCAGGTTATATTACGAGCTGTAGTAATATTTGCCTTAGAGAATAGGATTAATATTTACATTCTCATTTTGTGTTGTGTTATTACTTAAGCAAGTTTGCCTATCAGAATTTTTCAGGTTATTTAAATTTTATGTGTACCTTGATTTAGCCGCTTAGCTCGGTGTTATCATTGTAAGAGTTTTTGGTGTATCTACTCATCTATTTTGTTGAGGCGGAAAGCCCATTTATATTTGTAGAGCCGTAAGCTAGCAATTTAGTAACTTTGTGCTAAAACTTTGGTTTGAGTGACCGGTTTATTGTGATTACGATTTCAAGTTAGGTAATATGCTTTAACAATCGTTCTATTTTATTAGAGCTAGGAATTTAGCTCTTCATTTATATTTACCAAGTTATTTATTTATTTGTATCTACTTATATGTTTGTTTGGATTCACCTATATTAAACTTTATTTTTTTTCAACCTTACCCTGATAACGTGCTTCATTCATTTTTCCACTGCGTAATCATTTTACTCTGTTTATACACGTTACAAGTATGTTTCTATGTATGTATGTCCACGTATTTCTCAGAAACTAGAAATCGAATTGCAATAATTCTTTTTCTATTGGATTAAGTATCTTTCAACTTAGGGAACAGTTCAAGTTTCATCAAAATCGGTTCAGTAGTTTTCAAGATATGGACTGATACTGTATAGCTAGGCGATAGTAAAAGTTTCAACAAAGTCGGTTTTTTTTATTCTCTGTTTAATCCTGTCTGTTTTTAGTTGGCTTGCTAGTTTATTTTAAATAGTGACGCATGATGATTTTCTCATTAGTTCTATAAATATCAAATTACTTTTTGTGAAAATTGCAAACCATGAAGCAATGATGATAAACTTATGGAAATGCAAAACAGGGTATGGCATGGAAATGACTAAGTTGCAAAGTGATTGCGCATGCCTGGGCACACCAGCGCCTCTGAAAAGTCGAGGCGTATAAATAGAGAACTGCTTCTTGAAGCCAAGTAGCGTATCCTGGTCAGCAAACGGTAATGTTTTGGAGCTCTCTACATCTCCTCCACTTCAAAGGGTGCAATGCAAATAAACAACTGAGTTCAAACAGAATAAATGATCGGTTAAAGTGAATGTGGATTTTCTTATCGGGAAAAGCGTGCCAAAGCGAATGTAGAAGCAATGGACTGAAGGGAACTTCACTCGTCGAAAATCCGAAAGCATATTATAAAATGTGAAGTCACCACGAAAATAAGAGACATTTCTTCCGCATGGCAGCAACGGACCGTTCACCTTCTCACAAGTATTAGCACAACGATGGAATACTGCAAGAATTATAGCTTTCACAGTTCTCCGACTTCTGCTGAACAAAAGATCCCCTTAACCCTAGACCATCGACGTCTCGGGTTCTACAGACTCATGAATACAGATGGCAAGAGGTCGTATTTTTGGACGAGGCGCGCTGCAACATAAACTACTATGATGGCTCCATACATATTTCATTGAACTGAAGACAACATAAACTACTATGAAGTCAATTTCATTGAACTGAAGACTCGCATACAAGCCTGGAAGCCAATTTTCCAGGAACACATTCAAAGCTTCTTTGATTCGATGCCACGATGTTATTATAGCTTGTGAGGGCTTCACAAGAGACTGATGTATTGGTTAGGTAACTGTACTTACTTACTGACCTCATCATTTGTGATGTGTGTTAAAAATGTTCCATTGTTATTTGTGTTTGTCCTGGACATATATTAAGATAGTAATCATGTGAAAGCGCGCAAGTAAGCTAGAAGCCAATGGGCCCAAAAACCTATCAATTCAGCCAATCCATCATCCAACAAATCTATCACCGAGGGTCATAGATAGACTGAGAGCTTGCGCTATTTTCTCTCTTCAGTGTATTAGTTTCATTTTAGTATCATATCCAGGGCAGGGCTAAGGGCTGCAGGTTTTACTTGGAACAAAAAACGTCTTCGAAATTTGTATAAAATGAAGCCATTATACTTTAAATAATATTAAAGGAAAAGCCACTCTACATAATATCATTCTCAATAAATAATTTTTATATTAACAATAAGAACGTGAAAATGAAACCTGGTATCATTTCATATTTAAAACAAAATTTTCTTAAAAACTCTTAACAGCACGTGAACACAAGGTCAGGTGTTAAGATTTAATACAACAATTGTTATTTATAGGGTTCGTTTATTATATATATAAAAATTTTTTCTTCCTGCCTTGTATTAGATCGTTCTTTTGAACTGGACGAAAGGTCATTTGAGCAACGCTTGTGCAGATGACTTAAAATGGGAGACCTGTCATTCTCGGTTTTTCAAATTCTTCTTGTGCAGATGAATGGGAGTAATGAGATGGAAATCTCTATGGCAACGGACGCGAGCGGCCCCGTGCGCCCCCTTGTGCTCAGACGTAGATCTTTTTGATAACCTTCCAAGATATGGATAGCATTCTAATGGTCGCTCATGCATGAGTCACCACCGGCACAAAGAAAAAACAAACAGTCTCCACCCTCTTACCTCCCGCAGTCCAAGTATCCCTTGGCCTCTTCCGAAAGGAAACAGTCTCCCTTGTTGACCTCCGTGGTTTCATTTCTGTTTTTGCTCTGATGGTGTCTTTCACTTCTGATTTAGGTAATCACACTTGGGGAAATAATTAGTCTGATTTCTGAGCTTTCTAACCACGACCGCGTTTCTGAATGTCGAAAATGAAGATTTTTTTGTGGGTTAATTATCTTTGATAAGGAAATATTGAAACTTATAGGTGATTTAAACTCCCATTTAAAATTTGAGTATTTAAAGAGTGATAAATTGTTTTGATAAAAGCTTTCAAAGAAATGTTTTCTTGTTCAATTCAAGAATTTATCAACAGAAGAGAATTCGAGTTTTCAAATATTTACAGTGTTTTGATTGTTTTGCATAATTTAAATACGCTAATGATGTACGGTTTCTACTGATATACAACTAGACTTTTCCTGTTTTCCAGAAATGAAGTTTGTTTTTGGGGAGGAGAGGGGGTATTTACTTTGGAAAGCTACTAAAGCTATCTAACTGGCCACTGTGAATAAACCGTTCCAAATAGTAAATAAGTAAATGGTTAAATTTACCCAGAAAAGCAAGTTTCAATCCATACAGATCTTTAATATCCACCATTTAGAACTTGCAGTCCACGACAAACTTTGAAAACAACTAAGATTTTGATCACAAACTTTTTTTTTAATAACGACTAAATGTGTTGAAAATTCATACAAATGTTAAATATACCATTCTACATTAGAACACTTAATTTGTTAAAGTAGATCATTAAATGAGATATTCAAGGATTTTTTTCTCAAATTTTAACAAAAAGCAGCGACAACACTTTGAAACATTGACAAGGAAACGTGTGAAGACATTCTTAGTGATGGGCAAACTTTCCATTTACTTTTATCAATCCATGGATACGATTGGTCATACATTGGATCAATATCTTCAGTCTTAAAACTGGAATGTTCCTCCATTCAAGGCGAGTGGTATCTTGCAGTTCGGTAACATAAAAATTTGCTCTCCATTAATGTGTACTGCTTCCTACACGATACCCCACACTTTCTCCATCGAATTCAGATCAAGTGATCTCAGACGATTTCCAGTAATTTAATACTTTCCTTCACAAACTAGTCTATTACCATTATCCTGCAAGACTATCCAATTTTTGTCCTACAGGCTTGAAGTTAGAGGCTAACATGTCTCGGTACCTCCGCGCATTCATGCTATTATTAATGAAGACCATCGAGGTTTTCCCTTTAACATTAATGCCTGCACAAAGCATTATGACAAAATACGTGGCAAGTTTTCCCACTAATACGTATACTGACAGGTTTCTAGCATTAGATCATCGTAACTCATTAATGGTTATCCTGTTAGACCGTTCTTTTGCGGTTAATTTAAGCTATTGAGTTGATTATTAACCTTAAGAACAAAGCTTAGAGGCTTAGTTATAACCCAAACGGGGCGATGGGGCAAGTTCACACAGGAAGTATGGGGTAGATTTATACACTGTTTGAGACCACGTAAAAAGTCAAAACCTGGAGAACAAAGCGTACCATGCGCACAGTGTAAGAGGTGGGTACATTATCACTGTATTACAACAGGTAATTCAGTATATTTTGTATCCTGTAAATTTTTATTTGGTAATATTTATATTTGTATCCTGTGTTTGAAATATGTGTATCCTGACTCATTTGTACTCACTGAATTAAACGAAGTAATAATTATTGCAAATTAGGCTATTTGAATTTTATTTCTAATAAACCTTATATTTCATTATGATAAATGTGTGGAAACGTACAATAAGCATTGTGCAAACCTGCCCCGGCTACGGGGCAAGTTTCCACAGGTGAGATTCCATCAAAAAACTATTTTTTAATTTGATAATAATATAAATTTAAGATAAGTTAATGGCACCATACGGTAGCTTTAAATTTAACTAATGAATGGATATGAAAATTTAGTGAAATAGTTTCATTACTAAAAATACAAAACTAATAATAATAACAAATGTGTAAATCTGATCCGGTCTCCCTTACTTGATTACGTGCTCTGGGTACAACACGTCACCGATCACCAGCTGTCGGAAGGTTGGAACGACCTTCTAAATATTTTATGCTCTACTGGTCTTGTTTTAACATGTAATTACTTACAAAAGTGCACCTCTGTCAATTTTGTTTGATACTTTTGGGTAGTTTATGTGCTGTTTCCACAAAATAGCTATTTTGCCCTTTTCTCTTTCTGTTAAACGTTTAGCAGATTCCATGATGAATAAATTGATTAAGAATATGCAGTGAATATTATCCTTCTGTTCCTGTATTTGATGAGTCACGCTAACAGATTTCATAATTCAATAGTCGCATTCAATACCTTTCACTTAAGGGAAAGTGACTTTGTCTTTGCTTTTGAAAAGCGAAGAAAATAGGTTTTCATTGTGAATGAAACCGGAAGTGAAAAGATCACTTTTGCAGCTTTTGTTACTTTTGCATGTAAAACTGCGTCAGCGATAAATATCAAGATGAGCATATTGAAATTGTTTGAAAAACAGTAAGTGGTTTATTGACTACGGAAACTGTTTTTTATTATTCTCCATGGCTTTATTATTCCTTAATTTATAACCAAAAAAATTTACAACATTAAATACGTTACTTACGCTTTTAAATTACAAGTTTTATCAGTGGGCAATCATCGAAACGAGCGAAGCGGCGATTCAATATGGCTACCAGTAAACTGGAAGTTAGTAGCTGTAAAGACAGAAAAGTAAGCAAAGCAGAGGGGAAAGTGGGTACTGACTCGCTTTCAGAAAAGTGACTTTTGAGACTTCGCTTTCCTAAAAATGACGTCACTGATAGTGACTTAAGCAAGATAAGTGAGAAAAGCGAGAAAAGTTAAGAGGTTGTGAACACGACTAATGTTTTCTGTTCATGAATTTCATTAAAGGTTTGTCATTACATTATTTATAATATTTTCTATCTATTAATATTTTTTTTGTCATATTAATATTATGAATATTCTTCAAATTCATAGTTATATGTAGTTTCTGCAAATTTTTAATTCAATCGATTTCATTTAAAGAAATCTATGATGGAATTTTTATTCTAAAGTGATGAATTGATAATTTCCATATAATATTAAAATTCTAATATACAGATGGAGTATGTTTTAAGTTCAAAAAAATATTGCTGAACACACTCGGATGTAATTCACGATGATTTCTTGAGTAGGTGTCAAACGTTGGAGACTTTCTAGATGAATTGTGCACAATGTTAATTTTCTATGATTTTAGATGGTAACAAACTCTCCAGTAGGATATGGTGGTAAGATGACTTTCTATGTAGATACCAAACGTTGAAGACTCTTGAAGACTCTTTCTAAATAAATTCGAAATTAACATCTGTGCGGAATTCATCTACAAAGAGACTCCGATGTTTGGTACCTACAAAAGAAGTTATCTTTAGTTTTACATCTGACAAGGAGACTCCAAGTATTCTGACTCGCCGATTTTGATAAATAAAAAAAATTGTACGTGTAGCTTTCACCAAATTAAACACCCATGCAAAGCCATTCGACGCACTTCTCAAAATTTTCCGAGAAAAAAATTCATAAAGTTTGTTATAATCGACTACAGTTTATAAATATCCCAATTGTAACATAGACTTTTATTGTGTTTAGGTGTTCTAGTGGTAGAACGCTCGCTTTCTGTTTTGCAGGTACGGGTTCAAATCCCGCCTTCGATAATTTTATTTTCTCTTCATAAATTTTTTAACATGTATGAGAATGTGTAATTCGTTTACTAAACATATTTCCAATTTTCCAATTTGCTGCCATCATTTTTTTTAAAACAAACATATAAGAACTATTATAATTAAACATAATCTAAAATTTCGATTTGCTAAGGTTATTTTTTTAATTAATGGAAAGGTTGTTACAAATTTTATCTATTTCCTTTCTTTAAAAAAACACAAAAGAAGTTATAATTCACGTA
Organism: Rhysida immarginata; assembly: GCA_023313115.1. Lineage (NCBI taxonomy): Eukaryota > Metazoa > Arthropoda > Chilopoda > Scolopendromorpha > Scolopendridae > Rhysida > Rhysida immarginata. The sequence continues at coordinate 995,933 of JAHWFO010039269.1, forward strand.
TAGGTAAAGACAGTTCATAACAAACTTTTGCACCTAAAAATAGGAAATTGTAATTTGTTGGCTAATGTGTTATAGCCAGGGGCATAAGAGTTGACCACTTCGTCGAATAAAAAATAACATAATTCAAGAGGTTCTACTCCCCTACTGACCTAAATTAATTTTTTAACTTTTCAACTTGGGAGTATTGTTAGGAGAGAAGACCAAGACCCTTCACTCTCTTATTGGTTAAATCCTCATTTTCTCCCCTACGAAGTGGCCAAATCTCATCCCCCTGACTATAGTTAAAAAAGTTAATGAAGGGTGATTGATAAACCATAGATACCGATATGATGCATTATATTTAATAGTATGTACATGGTGCAATAATTATTTAATCTTTGTGTGAGTTAAATATCATCCCAAAAGTTACAAAATTTATAAAAATAATTAATTGTGGATAATTAAACTTTTTTCCTTAAATGCTTGTTTATCACATTGGATTATTAACTACAGGGTGATTCAGTCAATTTCTGACCATTTCACTCGAATGGCGTGCATTAGGGATAAACAATTGAAAGAATATGAGCGCCATATCGAATTTCTAAATAGTTGGAGTTTGTATTGTTGCAACGGCGCTGCATGAAAATCGTATTGTTGAAAAATGGCGCCCGCTTTATCAACAGAGCGGAAATGCAAGGTTGTCGAATGGTATTTCGAGACAAAATCACCTGTAACCGTGCAAAGAAAGTTCCGGAAGGAGTATAAGTGTCGAGACGCTCCAGGCAGGCAAGCAATCATGGATTTTGTCAAGCAATTTCGTGCCACTGGATGTGTTAAAGGCATGAAAAAAGGCGGGAGCGAAGCTCGTGTTCGAACGGCCGAAGTTGTCGGAAATGTTCGCACAAGGTTGGTCGATTCCTCTACCAAAAAAATCTGTTCGCCGCCTATCCATTGAAGAAGGGCTGTCGTATACCACGACGTGGCGACTTTTGAGAAAGGATTTACACCTGTTTCCGTATAAGATCCATGTTTATCAGGAGTTAACAGACACTGGAAGACAGAAGCGACAACAATTTGCGATGGAGTTTGGAGCAGAAATGGAAGCCAATCAGGACATTGTGGACAACCTGTGGGTGTCAGATGAGGCCTTCTTCCATCTGTCAGGTGACGTTAATAAACACAACGTTCGTTTTTGGGGTTCCCAGCACCCTCATGAGATCCATAAGTCACCTCTTCATCCACGAATTGTTATGGCTTGGTGCGCGATTTCCAAAAGAGGCATCATTGGTCCGTTCTTTTTTGAGGGCACCGTAACGTCACAGGCTGTTGGAAACATTTTTCATCCCCGAGCTGCAAAGGAGGCGTATAACGCTTCGATATCAATGGTTTCAACGCTTTCTCAATCAGAAATTCGGAAATCGTGTCATTTCAAACAGGTTTCCAGATCGATCCGGGGGTGGCTTTCTTTGGCCCCCTACGAGTCCTGACCTAAACCCATGTGATTTTTATCTCTGGCTGCGAGCAGTTCAAAACGTTCGTGGTGGCCACATTGAGCTTATCATCAAGACTTTTCCACGGGAATAAAAACTCCGAACTGCCTAGAATATCATACTGAAATGCTAAGTTTGTAAACATTAATGGGTCAATAAATCATAGTACTGAAATGGTCAGAAATTGACTGAATCACCCTGTATAATTTGTATATGGATTTTATAAAAAATGATGGTAGCAAATTGGAAAATCGGAAATATATTAGTAAATAAATTACACATTCCCATACATGTTTAAAAAATTTTACGACGAGAAAAAAAAGTTATCGAAGGCGGGATTTGAACCCGTACCTGCAAAACAGAAAAAGAGCGTTTTACCAATAGACCACCTGAACACGATAAAAATCTATGCTACAATTACGATATTTATAAAGTGTAGTCAATTGTAACAAACTTTATGAATTTTCTTATCGGATAATTTTGAGAAATGCGTCGAATGGCTTTGGATGGGTGTTTAACTTAGTGAAAGCTACACGTACCATTTTTTTTTTTTTTTTTTTTTTTATCAAAATCAGTGAATCAGAGTACTTGGAGTCTCCTTGTGAGTGTGTTCAAAAATACTTTTATTGAACTTAAAGTATATTCTGTATATACATTACAATTTTAATTTTATATGGAAATTATCAGTTCATCACTTTATAATTTATTCTATTTTCCATTTCCAACGGTGAAAGAAATATACTGGGAACCGACAGATTGCTGAACTTTATACCTGTCAACCAAGAGAGTTGACTGGTTAAGATATACTTAATTAGCCGCACTCGAAGCCTAGGAGGCTTGTAAGAATTATTATATGGTTCAGATCAGAGTCTAGTACGATTGGTGCAAATGATGATGCGCCCAAAGAAAAACAAATTTTTAATAATAAATTCTTTTCATAACGCTACAACCGGATCCTGTTGTTTCCTCTTAAAATTCTTTCTTAGAATTCAGTTTAATTGTATTAAACCATGAATGCTTTGTGATAAATAAATAAATAAATTTATTAATTAATTAATAAATTTCGCGCAGCCATCGCCTTCGGTGTTTCGAGCCATACATAGTTTTCAGCCTTCGTCGCCACGCATTGTTAAATTATATTACACGCTTAGCTACTACTTTTGTTGTATTACTGCAGCATACGTGAAAATCTTTCCAAGACTATGTTAAAATTTTTTAACAGTTTTCTGAATTTGTCTCGGGTAATTCAAAGACGGGAAACATTCTGCGCAAGCGTCTCCTTGGTTACAGTTATGTGGAATCTCCATGGGGTTTGCAAGATAGTGCGTAATAACACGCTGTGAGTCATCCTGGCTTGTAAGGATCTGGTCAGTAAATCCTCTTGCATCATAATTACAAGCTACATATTGTTCTTGAGGTGTAAGGCCTTCGCGCTAAGCACCTAATGACAGAACTTCCACAAACTCATGTATTCACTTGACCTTGTAATTTCTTGTTTCGTCAACTGAACAGAACACTGAACGGAAGACGACATGCTGACATTTTAGCAATTCAAAAGGCCGCGACGAATAAGCCGAAATCCACACCGAAAGAATCTTTCCCGGGTTGCTTTCAAAATCTCCGGAGGTTGATGTACATGGCAGTAAAGAGTATTATTTCTATCTTGTCACATATTATTACATCATAGCTGATATGTCCGGCGTTGCTCAAGCTGTTTGTTTGATGAAATTTTGTTATATTCGAATTAAGCACGTATGAACACGTGAAAAAATCCTTAGAATTAAAGCAGTTTCCAAGGGGGAAATTTGCCCTCCCCTAAATCAAGTAAATTTGTATACAACTACTTTATTTTTGTTCAAAAATATATACACGGCGAAACGCTGGAGTATTGGTATTGGCTTTATTCAGCAAGGGTGGAAAAGGTATTTGGCGCATTCTTACACTTCTTACACATAATTTTCCCCCATATGTATATGACGTGTCCCCACTCTCAAGTGTAGCATGCCCCCCTTCCCCCAAGTGTGACTTGCCCAGCACCTCACCCTCAACAAAATTCTTATAAATTGAGGAGTATAAGAAGCGTTTTAATTTATAATAATCGAATACTTTAAAATAATTTGTATTTATTCCTGGGTATACGTGAGAAATTTGTCCATTATGAAGAGAAAGCACTAAAAACGGCTGAATGAAGCAATGGTTAAATCCTAATGTAATCTATGGTGATGATAAGGAGAACTAATCGAAGCAATATAGGAAGTGGACATGATGTTGTGTGTATACGTGTAGGAAATAACATTATACAGGGTGTCCAAAAAGGCTGGTAACATGGCAGATATCTCAAAGCTGCCAGGTAGGTAAGATCTGAGAAATGTGGTTTATAGGTAATAGGGGGGTGGGGAATTCATTGCCGCACTCAAATTTGACTTTGACCCCCAAATTTAAGGTCATCCATTTGCTAAGTCGAAAACTATTAAAGATAGAGAAAAATTTCCGACTGTTACCCTGTAGAGCAACACCACATTAGTCTTGAAAGATTTTGAGAAAATGGGCGAGAAAGAGTCACTCAAGGTCAGCTTGGGCTGGCCAGGTTGGCTGAGGTTTCTAACACATTTGAATTGCGGTGAAGCACACCATGGGTAATTTTCTTTCCTTGAATGCCTTTCTTTCCCTTTCGAAAAGCGCTTCCAGGTTTTATTTTTCTGTTATTTTTGTTGTGGCGAAAGAGTCTTTCTTTATACTTAGTTACTATTATCCACATATCTTTTTATTTTCAATTTTGGTCATTTGTCATAGTTATACTTTAATTAATACTATCATCTCCTTTTATAGTTTTTTTTCTACTGTATAATTGTGCCTTTTTACTAGAATTGTTATCACATATTTTACTTTTCGGTAATTTTGATTTCATATTTCTTATCTATACCTTCATTAATTCCAAGCCTTGCATTCTTGTTCATTGCGAAGAAGAAAGTCGTTTTTTGTTTATCATTCTGCGTAAACAAAGTCAACCTTCTAAAATGAATTTATGCATTTCTCCCTACGTTTCATATTACCTGCACAAAGAAAGAAAGATTTAAAACTTTTCCCCTCACGTCAACGCTTTTTTGTAATTCTTCGCCACCTCCGAAACATTTTCTTCTTGAGCAAGTTGTTTATTTTTTTATTAGCTTTAGAAAAAATAACCCAAAAAAGTTTAAATTTTTCTTTTACTATTTTTAAGTTATACTAGAGCTACAAAACATGATACGAATCTCGTTTCGGTTCTGCTTATAACGTTAGGTGTCAGCGAGCGTCACCTTTCACTTTTTTTCCTTCGCCCCCGCACACACCCACAGAAAAAAGTTCACCTTTAACGCTGTCACGGGCTGAAAGTGAGAGGAAATCTCTCCAGGAACTTCTTTTGCCGTCTTTCTTCCTCGTGGGGACTATTCATAAATTACGCGGGAGATGAAGCCAAGCCTCTTCGCCGCCACTTGCATTAGGTTGTTTTAGTCGTAAATTAGTCGTAAATTTAATTTCCGTTGTCGGAAATCTTGCGCCTGCTTACGTGGATTGCAAAGATAACTATAAAAAACAGCCATAGGTGACAGCCACTCATTTTATTTGCACACACACACTCAGACGCACACTCTACGAAAGACAGAGAACGATGGAGGGAACACTCTCCGGAAGCATCGCACGTTTTCTTCTAATAATTTCTACAGATCCCAACACTCTCACGTTTTCTCTCCTTTTATTTTTATCTCAGGTGCTAAATCTTGCAAGTCCAAAAACTCCGTGAAAATTCTTTTAATCTGCTTATTTATTTATGATCGTTTTTGAAATTCGATTTTTACTTTAATAAGGTGATGATCTTCATGGTTCTTTGCTTTATTTCTGGATATTTTCCTGTGCTTAAGAATAGTAGCGTTCGCTGTGGAAGCTAAACGTTTTGTATGCATTTCTACGTACCGTGGTTGCTAATATTTACTGAAATGCTATGACAACAAACTGCGTATATTCGTTTTTGGTCTAACATGAGAATAGTTTTGGCTGCTAATGCTGATAAGGGGCTTATTGTCATTCATTTAAGCAAATATAAGCTTAAAGTTTAATACATCTAAAAAGATGTAGTACGGTAGTGTAATTTCAAGAATATTTATACAGTGTGTCCAAAAGCAGATATACACTACTTATCGGGTCATGTATACTTGTACAGTAGTTTCTTTTAAGAATTTTATTTTCACCCGATCTGATATCTATGAGCTCCTTTTTCAAGCGTAGAGAATGAGATTTTGCAGAAGAAGCATCACACAGAGAACGAGTTGAAGGAGTTCATTTCCCAAGCTTTTATGGACATTCATGCTAACCGGAATTTGTACGTTAGTATATGTCACAGTGTTGGACAGGTTCCAGGAAAGTAGCACCGTTGATGGAGGACACTTCGAACATTTAAAGCTGCATCCACATTAGACGAACAAACGCGTAGGCACTCACAAACGCATATTAACACGAACATACGCACAAGCGCAAGCGAAAGACACTGTTTGCCTGTGTTTGTCGGTACTCCAGGCTGTTTCCGTTTGTCCGAAGCAGTCAACTTCTAAAGACAATTGACATCTGTAAGTGGGCAGCGCTTTTGGCAGTAGATTCCTCTCTTGGAGGGTAAATAGGTAGGGAGCAGAGCAATATGGGATATTTCTCAAAAAATAAACACTTTCCTTGTATAAACATTGTATTCATAAAAGTAAATATTTTCTTATGTTTTTAATTTAAATAAATACTTGTATGATTTCATCAAAATAATCATTCACATTGCAGCATGGCGAGGAATAAATTGCAAGGCAAAATATTGGCGGGGGGATTATAGATTAACAATTGCCAAGGCATGATAAAAGTGGACCAACAAGAGACACATGGACATACCATCCACCAATGGTCAACACAAGCGCACGTGAACAAAGATGTTTTCTCTGATGTAATGACAGGAGGTCGACTAGCCTTTGTCGGTTTTCGAGCCTTTGTCCGTTAATGTGTGTTTGTCCACCCATATTCGTTTGTGTATGTTTGTGTGTGTTCGTGCGCGTGTTTGTCTTGTGCGGGCGTGGTTTAAGACTAAACTTGATCAGTACTTGCATATTTTTAAATTAATTTCCCACTCTGTAATATTAAATTAATTGAAACAGTGGCAAACTTTGAGATATGGATGCCCAGAGGTTAAAACAGTACCAGTTCATCTATGGCACTCATCTTGGCGACTATCTTCGTCAATTAATTACAGTATAGTGAAAGAATATTAGTTTAATTTTAACTCAACGTAAGTCGCCAATGTTCAAAAGACTCATTCATGGGCAAAGTAATTATGAAATGTCACGAATACAACAGGTGCCATTCTTTCAATATTGGATGGTTCATAATTATAGGCCGATTCTCACACACATAAAAATAAGCAGTAACAAATGAAGAATAATATATTTTATTCAGAAAAATAATTGCTCTCGGCAGCAATGCACTGTGCCAACATGATTTCAGTGCAAAAATACCGAAGTTGCAGAAGCTGGCATAAGAATGATATAAGGAATGGCTAATGGCATGAATCACACCATCTTGGTTAGTCAACAGTTTGCTCTTCAAGAAGTGGTCCAAATGGCGAAACATGTAAAAGTCTGATGGGACCAAATCTGGTGAGGAAGGATCTCGTATTTCCAGGCGTATATTTTCCTAAAATCGATTTGTCACTGCTTGTGTGACCAACTCGACACATTTTCAGGTATTAAGATGCCGGTTCAATGCCGTCGGTTTTTCAGCAACACAGCCTTTTTATACCATTTGAAATTGTGTCTTCCAGCATAAACTGACTGCCATCTGTTTGTCAAAAATCGAATAATTTTAGCTTTTGCAATAAGTTTTTCCTAACTTTTGGATCACACTGTAGAGTTCACTTTATCGCGCTCAATAGGTAGGAACGTCATAGAGATAATATAATTTATACCCTCATGCGCGATCTGTGAACTACTTTCTTCACTCAAGCCTGCTTGCAACCGTTCGTTGCAGTCTATTATTGAAGTATCAGGATTTAAGAAAATTAGAGCATTTAAAAAAAAATCCCTACATATCCCTACCTATTGTGCGCGATAAAGTGAACTCTTCCATTTCATCTTACAGTGTGAGAACTCTATATTGTAGCTGAGTACGTCAAGTCATAAAGTGAAAGTGTCGAACAGAATGTATCGAATTGACTGAGTGACAAAGGGTTTCTGGACGAAAAGTGACGAAACTTCGAAAAAAAATTGTTATTTGTAATTTGTTGCATGCAAAAGATCTAGCAATTGAAGTCGAATATAGGGATATTGAAGAAGCGGGTATGTTTAAATTAATTGTTAAGCATAGACTTTTGTGGGTTACAGACGATAGACAAAACGTTAACTATAGTATAGTTAAGCAACTTCGGGCACGGCTAGTCATTGGTTGGGTGACAGCCAGTAAATTTCCATCTACCCCCGTGCTTCGGAGGTCACGTAAAGACATTGATCGCGGTGCTGTGATTACCTTACAGCAGTTGTCAGATCCTCCAGGAATGAAGGTTGTGCATAGGGCCGACACCCCTACCACGGAAAAATAATGATATAATTACCGTCTCGAAACAAACACTCACCTTGCGGTGGTGCTTGCGGCCAAGAGCCTTAACGGCTTATAACGCCACAGTTATTATTATGTTATGGAACATAATAAAAATTTACAGGAACATTTAAATATTCGTGACCGTATATGACAAATGGCAAATCATTCCAAGCTTTCAGTGAATTATATGGAAACCGTCTGTATTAAAAGTAGATACTACAGGAAGTACTATACTAAAATTTAAAACGTCGGGATATATCTAAAAGGGGCGCACTATATGTAATAAACCGGAACTGGCTTATAAAATTTTTTGTATACGAAATGATTCATATACTATTTAAATCCTCTTGAAAATGTGAATAATAAAAATGATTTTTCCAAAGAGTCAAACCCTTTTATTGCACACGTGAGCTTTGTACCCTTTTATTATTTATTATTTTCTGAACGCATTACCAAGTAAGTTTTTAATATCTAATATATTCCGTTTGCTTAAAAATAAAAGAAGTCAACTTACTTTTAGTTTTTGTAGAAAGCTCATGGCCGGGAACATTGTCGTTGCTTTTGTTTTGTACGTTCTGGATTTCTACAGAGGCTTCTAAAGTAATTTAAGGCGAAGCAATTAAATTCTTATATGCTACAGCGAATTCTATCTAGTTTAATACAATTTGCAGCGAAATCGTGTTGCCTTGTTTATAGGAATAGTAGGTCTTGCTCTTCTTTCTCCCTCGGGGCTATTATGTTTTAATTAGAACGACTAAATTAGCAATTGAGTCGAGTGGCTCAATTTCAATAACGAAATGCTAAATTACAATTCGATCGTTGCCTTTGATAGCAGCGCTAGTGAACGTGATATTCGACCTCAATGAAATATACAGTGTAGTCTAATTGAATTTATGATTCTGATTTTTTAATGAATGATTACTTGCGTAATTATTATGTTTTTTAATTTTTTTCCAAATACATAAATAATTAATGAACAATTAATTGATTTCATTTACACACAAATTCATTATCCCTTGGAATTGGGCGTGGTGGGTTTAATTTAGCTCTCTTCTCTTTATTAGAATCTTCACGATGTACTTAGTCCATTGGCAAACTAAGTGTACGGCTTGTTTTGTACACGACTTTGTACCAAGTGGCATTAATGGGTCCCAATAAAAATGCTGTTTGAGGTAGACGAGAGCTTCTCATTTAGCCTCAAACACCTTATTGCTAAGCTTTATTAAAACAGAGCCGGCTGGCGAATTGCCCGTTCACTCTCGGCTTGTAATGAATTCATTTAGTTGGTGAGGGGGAAGTTATATGACACGGCCGCCGATGACTCCTTGACGTCTTCTCTGCCCTTTTCGAGGCTCCTTCTCTTCATCATTCCTACCTCTGTCAACCAACAATCAACGTTTTCATCACTGCTGAGCAACTACGGAATGCTGAGCTGAAATGAAATTTTTTCCACGCAATTAATTTGAAGAGCTAATCAGGATTATGGAAAGCATTTGTTTCCTAAAAGTCTAAATTAATTTAACACCAGCTTAGGATTGCATTAGGATGAAATGTTATGATGAATATACAACACATTTTACTATCAAATTTCGGTGTTGACTTTCATTGTTAATGTAGTTTACTTGGCTTAAAATACTTGAAATTAATTTTTTTCATTCCAATTAAAATTACACTCCCTGGCAATGATACTCCTCTAACAGCAGGAATCACTGGATGGACATATACATTCAGATATGACAATTGAATGAACAATTCATGTATTATGAATTTATCCCAGGTCAATATTCAAAATTTTGCATTATTTCACTAGTTATTAATATCCATCTATTCCTAAAACCTATGTTCTATCTATGTCTTCTCCCTTTATAAACTTAGCCCCTGTAAGAGATACCCCTATATCATTTTGTTTTTGTGGAGTCTTCTGATCGTGTAGGAGGCGCTAGAGAGGTTTCGGATCCAATTTCGTGTTTCCCCCCTAAATTTTTGTTTTAAAAAATTCAGTTTTCCTGTATCTCTATGGAGATCTTTTTGCGTGGAGGAGTTTGTGACGTCATGGTAGAATTGAGAATGGATGGGTTTTCATAACAACGAACGACTGCCTTAAAATACAAACGTTTCTAGAGTGCAATCACAATCTTTTTTGAGACTAAAAATTACTTTTTGGCAGAAGATGCAAAAATTTGAAAGGATCAAAAGCGTAAGAAAAGTTAATGACAGTTTTGAAAGCCTTAATTCAAAGCGCTTTCTTCGTAGCTCTTAAACGAAGCTCTATGACTCTCCGTTTATGCAATGGTTAAATGAAGTTCTGCGAAGTTGTTTTTTTTCTATGATAACTTTCATATTTCCGATTAAAAAAAAGTTATTGTTTTAAAGTTGTTTTTTTTACCAATTTTTAAATTTTTTAAATTAAATATTTCCACTATGAAAAAAATGTTCACAAGAAATAAAACGAACCTTACTTCATATAAGAGGACAATCGACTTATTACTCATTCCTGATTACAGTTCTGTTTTAAATTTAAAATTCTCACTTGCTCAAAATTAAAGTCCTCCGTATAATTCTAAAAATTTCATTTAAATAGTGTATATCAATTTTGGAGATGGATGATTATTTTTTAATATTATATGCTAATTTTTGCGCACACTTAGTAATAGTAATCTTGAAAAACGTTGAATCACTGTGGAAAGCGACATAATAACAGAAGAAACACCTCTTATCCACAAAATATTTTTACCGGACATGTACGTATTTCGAACCCTTTGGGTTCCTTTGACATTGAATAACGAATCCAAAGGGTTCGAAATAGGTATATGTCCAGTAAAAATATTTTGTGGATAAGAGGTGTTTCTTCTGTTATTAATGGTAATCTTATTAAAATTCTATAAAATGCGATTTATACACGGGTTAGATCGCCTAATATCTGCAGAACACTTTCCATCCATTGAATGGTTGTTGTGGCACAAGGCCCGCAAAGTCACATGCAACATTGCTATAGTGGCCTACACAATCACCAGTTCTTAACTCTATCCAGCATTTATGGGACAAGCGAGAGGCTATTAGCAATGTGTTTGCTTCGCCAACGGATCGAATCGAATTACGCATCACTTGTCTTGACTTCACCCTGAATGTTTCCGATATTCTGTAGAGTCGTGTTATTTGACAACACGTTACTAAAGAGGTGTTCCTACGAAATTGAAAAATCAATTAGTTTTTAATACATGTAATGATCTAAATATAAGAAAATACAGAAATTTATTTTTTACTTCCAAAATGACAATCCTACAACTCGAAAATATGGATTTTCAATAAAAGGAATCCAGTTACTTGAAAGAATTAATAATTTCATTCCAAAATAATTTTATACATATACAAATGTATTTAAACGCAAATTGTGTTTTCTTTCTTTATAATTGCCTTGGATCGAAAAAAATGAATCATTGTTCTCTTAGTATGCTAGATATAAAAAGAGTTATCGAATTTATCATAAAATATTGGTTAGTTATTTTATTTTAAACTGGTTTTATTGACGGGACGCATATTATCAGAAACGGAAATGAAAAAATATATGATAAATTTTATAAATCTTAGCATAACACAGTAATATAAATTCCTTTAAAAGAATTCTTTCACGTTAACTTCATGGTGACACTGCAAAATGTCTTGAAAATCGATGTGAAGGCGAATCTAGTATTCTCCTCGTGAAAGTTGAAAGTTTCTGGAAATTTGGAGTTTTTTTAAGATATTAGGAGCCATATCCAACACGCAGACAAACATACATAAAAGAATTCCATACAAAACATTTAAACATAATAATAATTTAGTTTTAAAATTTTTTATGTAATACATAAATGTAGAAGGCATTTATGAAACATCACTTAAAATTCAATGTTCAGAATTTAAAATGTACGAGAAAATTTTGTAATGATAGCTTATTAACTTGGCCTAATCTCTTGTTAAAAATATGCGATCGCATACCTTTGATAGAAAAAAAATATCTCGCAGTCTTTGCACGCAAAATTAATTACTTGCATGCTAAAATTTAATTATGTTCGAAGGAAGGTCAAATTTATGCATGCTAAGCGATTAATGTAAAATTGAACAAATTCAACTGAATTCTTGAAATACTTACCGATTAGAAATTCTTTGAAGCGTGATGCATTATTGAGTGGGAAAAAACGATTTTGCCAAGTGAACTATCCAAACGGAAAAGATTGAAGATGATGATATATGGACATTCGAGAGGACCAAGCAATCCTCATAGAATATCTTGTGATCTTTTTGATTCATTAAACGCCTTTTCACTAATTGTATTGATGTGATATTAATTTGTCCTTAGGTTATAGAAAAATATGTCGGCAGTGTTTTCTGTCGTTCGATGTTTCCAGTGTTTCTATATATACAGAAATATATATGTATCGGTGTCTCGTATATGTACAGATCTCTAGAATTGAAATAGAAATATATTAAAGGTACATTTTACAAGTAGAAATAAATTAACTTTCTTAATCACTTTTAAAAAAAAACTTCGAGAAGTTTTAAAATATATGTTGTAAATAAGATTTAATTTGTTAGATTGTTTATGTTTGTTCCATTCTTTAACATTTCATGACAAACATAGTAAAACTGCTGTTAACGAGCTCTGATCTAACAAAAAATAATTTGTGCCATCCCATTTGTTTCGTGATAACGAAATTTTACTGTATAGTAAATATTTTAATTTAATAGCTACATATAGTTTTTTATATTACGAATAATTATTTTAGAAACATCATATGCAAGAAACTGTTCCAAAGATGAAAGCATTACATAAATAAATAATACTACAAAACAGCATTTCCACGTCGAAACTGGGAGAAAAAAACCTTCAGGAATTGTTTACTTATGTATGTATGCTGAACTGTGGGAAAGCGAAGAGTGGCTGTCGATATCTATTCGAGACACTCATGATGGAACGGCTATAGTTGTTGAAATGGAAATGAATTTGGGACCTGCGACTTGGTACGTTTTTATATATATTTGTGCGCTGCGTATAGCCATGTACAAGCAAGTTTCTCTAGGGCGCCAAACCAATCAGAGAAAGGCGTCTGTTGTCTGGGAAACATCGTTTTCTCGATCTCTTCTGACATGGAGCGAGTGAATCCCTACTGCCCTAGGAAACCCCAATGCTAATAGAAGGCAATAACATGGACGCGGAGAATGGGAGTTCTCGGGCCTCAGTCTCGTGTTACTGCCTGAAATATGCATTGCATTGCAAAGGAAAAGAGGCAGAAAGACATCTCAGCCCAAAGGAAAAGGAAGAAAGAAAGAAAGCAAGACAATAAGAGTGGGTAGAGGCTGGAGGGAGGAATATCCCTTTAGCCTCCGATCACAAGCGTCACCCAATGCCACCGTCCTTATTGCTCTTGAAATTGAATGGAAAAGGCCCCCACCGAAATAATTCTGGCAGAAAATATTATTCCTTACTTTGATTCGGAAAAAAAAGTTAAAGGAATAAAATATTCGCGTACAGAAAATGAAAAATATAGAGCATTCCCTCATGTATACTATTTATTCATTATAATTGAAAAACTTAAAAAATCTGCTCCATAATGTTTGTTTTTTAATATTTTTAGTATATATCAACAATTGTTGATTATTTTTATAAAGTAAGCCTATGTAATGTCAATTATTTTTCATAATTTTAAGATTTGTAAATAATAAAAACGGCTTTACATAATAACACTTTTTTGATGACTTATTGATGAAAATAAGAAAGAAAGTTCTACATTCTGGACTCGAGAACATTCAGCTATCCGCGCTATATTGTTTTGCTGAATTCACTGCTGCAGAGCTGGCTAATGATACATACACATTAATGCTTGGAAACATGGAGACTTGAATATTTCACTTGAGTAATTGGAGCACTTGAATGATATTATACGAGGGGAGTTCAATAAGTAATGCAACACATTTTTTTTCTCAGCCAATTTTGGTTGGAAAAACTGGACATTTCTTGTGGAACATTTTCAAACATTTCCGCTTCGTCTCGTAAAGTTTCATTGACTTCCGATAGGTGACAGCGCTATAGTGAGCTGTTAAAGTGGCGTCTACAATGAAGGTGCGTTCCAAACAACGGGCAGTGATTGAGTTTCTTTTGGCGGAAAACCAGGGCATCTCAGATATTCATAGGCGCTTGCAGAATGTCTACGGTGATCTGGCAGTGGACAAAAGCACGGTGAGTCGTTGGACAAAGCGTGTGTCATCATCGCCGCAAGGTCAAGCAAAACTGTCTGATCTCCCGCGAGCTGGTCGGCCGTGCATAGCTCTGACTCCTGCAATATCGGAACATGCGAACACTCTCATTCGAGCAGATCGACGGATTCTCATCTGTTTGGCCCAATGAAGAACGCAATCCGTGGGACGCACTACGCGGATGATGAAGCAGTTATTGATGCCGCACGAAGTTGGCTCCGACATCAACCAGTGGAATGGTACCGTGCAGGTGTACAGGCCCTCATTTCAAGGTGGCGTAAAGCCGTAGCATTGAATGGAGATTACGTTGAAAAATAGTGTTGTGTAGCTAAAAGATTAGGGAATATCATGATGTATTTGAATGCTGAATAAAACAACCCCCTTTTTCAGAAAAAATTGTGTTGCATTACTTATTGAATTCCCCTCGTACAAATGTTGGGCTTTCCTCTCATACTAATTTGAATATATAAAAAAGTGACGATACTACACTAGTATTAAGAAAAACCTAATAATTTATTATTATACAGGGTGTCCCAAAAGTCCGTTCACATTGGGAAATGTTATGAATACTTTTTTTTCTATGGGGGAATATTAAATACAGCACGTGTCCACGTTCCATTGCATATCTCGAAGACACATTCGTGGTGCATGTCACGCTATCATACAAATAATATTACGCAATGTATAATGTGCTTTCCATGCTCGTGTCAATAACTGCGAGGCTCAAGAGAAGTATAAATTTAAATTTTTGTTGACTTAATGCTTTTCCTAACTGAAACAAAGGCTATAATATCGCTATATTTTACATATTCATTTAACATTTGTAATCATCAGCTTGTGTACAGCTGGTCTACCATGATAACCGATCCTGTGCAACTCTCTGCGGACAGTTTTGTTACTAACGGCGATCCTAGATGCATTTCTAACCTCTTCAGCGATCGAAGCGGCAGAGGAAGTGCGGGACTTCTTGACATGTCGTACTAGGCATATTCTGTCACGTTATGTCAGTTTCTGTGATCGTGCGATACGTTCTTTTACTGTTGTTACATCGTCTTGCTTCCATCTCTTGAAAAACATACGTTACAGTCGATTTGGGATGGCCAGTTTGGATATAATGCCTCGTACAGAAAAATTAGACAAATGGCATTCTATGACGATTCCACTTTGGAACTCTGTAAGTTCGGGTCCACGCGGCACAACTCCACAAGAGATAATGGATAGTAATAGAATATAAGCGGTTTTTTATTTTACCCATGCTCTTCCTAGCATACCGTTGGGCAAACTCATTATTTGCATATTTTCAAATTTTCTATGGTGTCCAAATACTTTTTTCTGTGCAGTGTATAAGAATTGGCTTCCATAATTCTGACTTCATTGGGTTCCACAGGGGTAATTGGAAAAAAATATTCAAAATTCTGTAAATATTTTATAAATGGAAAATAAAGAGAAAAGTTTCGCGATCTGTGATCGAACCCTGATCACGAGCATCCTTTGTATAGCAAGGCTCTCTTAAAGTATCCTAATAAGTGAAAGAGAAAACTCTAATGGCAGAGGAAGCACCTGGTTCACATGTCGGGAATTTTTTTAAGCCGAGGTAGAAGCGACAAGCCGGATGCTCGTACTGCCTGATTCGATCCCAGGTCGCGGAATTTTCTTGTCATTTTCCACTTATAAAATATTTCTTACCTTCGTAGTAATATACAATAGGCCTTGCCTAGCGGAATCTCCATATCATATTTCACATTTTTAGGTCGAAGGGTGTCGGAAATAGGAAGAATAGGGGCGCACCAATGAGTAGCTCCATGCTTCTGCTGCTTAAATTTAAAATTTTAATAATAGACATGGGCAACCTCACAAAAAAGTTAATGGAAGTCTGATACTTTAAAATCTATCAAGCGCATTTTGTCCCTTTCAAAAATATTTACCAGTTTACTTATTAAACTCGTTACGGGAAGACGGTAATTAAACTCAAAACATTTCGCCTTTACACAACCCTTGTATTGTATGATCCTGAGCCCCCAAAACTCCAATCTTAATGGGTTACTCCAGCTCGCAGATAGTATAGAGAGAATTGCTACAGCAATCTGCAGGGTTATCGAAATTAAACTTCTCCAACTCAGAGGGCTGTGAGGACGTTTTACTGCTGCAAATGACACGAAACGCGAAGAACACACAATGCAGATGATGCGCTTGTCATTTATTAAATAAGCAAAAAATTGTACAAAAGGTCGTCGACAAGTGACTGACTAGCAACATAGCAACTTTTGAAGGCCACTTTATGGTTGAATCTTTTGCAAATCCTTTAAGACCTCTGTTTAAATTTACATTATACGGAAGGATAATACTTTTACAGAAACTCTCTTTGACGTTCTTGAGAAAGTTACCTCTCTGAAGAGCATCAAAGAGAATTTCTGTAAAACTATTATCCTTTGAACAGAGGTCTTAAAGGATTTGCAAAAGATTCAACTATAAAGTGGCCTTCAAAAGTTCAAATAATCTTGGGAAAACTTTTAACATGGTAAAAGACAGGACTCCCAGAGAATCTGGGAATCCTGCTCGGGGGTTTATAAGTTTGAATGTTCCTCCTGCAATAAGTTTTATCTGGGGCATTCAAAAAGAGAGAGAAAAGCAAGAATGAAGGAGCATATCTCCTATATTAAAATTGGAAAACGGGGTATATCTGCTTTTGCAGATAATATTTTACAGGAAAGCCATAATTTCCGGACGGATAGCTTTAAAATTATATTAAAGATGAGAAATTGGTATCTTTTATAGAATCTTTTTCAAATAGCTAAGCACAAGCCATATAATTGGTTGGTGAATAATGACTATGATCCTATACCAGTAGCTGATTGGATGCCTTTAGCTTCCTTCATTGTCAAGTAATTTTTTCTTATTGGTTAACCGCTGCTATATATAGTGGTTTTGTTAGTTGTTATTTTCACTTGTTGTTTCTCACTGAAGGAGACAGAGAGCTCCGAAATATACGGGGAACGTTCAAATTTGACCTGGACTTTATTTTTTATATATTTCATTGTTGTAAAAATCTAAACTTTCATTGTTGGAATGGATCTCCAACCATCTCTGTCGAAGTCCCACAATCCAACCTTTGTCAAAGTCCGTCGGTAGCTGCACATGAGTACGGCTGCGTCTGAGGGACATGACAGATGTTGAGACTAGTCTGTTACAATGCAGAGCCAGATTGATTATTTTATGTAAATTAGGGATTAACCATTCTTCCAGTGGAGGGACTGAGTCACGTGAATTATCCCTTGACGCGCTTGACCTACAAAGACGTGAGATGGGAGTGGACGCCTAAGCGGCATTTACCAACGCGCCAATCTTATTGGCACCAGGATCCTGTGCACATATTGTGTGGAAATTTAAATTATATATTTGTATGTCACCCACACTATACCCTTGTGCAATTTCATTAAAATTGGCCCACTCCTTCCATGTTTTGCTTTTTTTTTTGCCGGCAATGTATTTTTAATAAATTTTATTTACCAGAAGGGTACAATTTATTCAATTCTTTTGTAAAATAAATTTTTTTTAGATTTTTTGCGTGCCACGTTTTTAGGCAATTTTTTTGACGTGTAAAAAATGATGTGTATCTTTTCTTATATTTATATTATGAAAAAGACTTACGTAATAAATTCTTATAACATATGACTATTCCATAGATTTAAGTTAACTCGTAATAGATCACAAAACCTTTTTCTATCACCAAATATGAAAAACAACATTTTAACATAGTATGTGTACTCGCCGCTTTCCACTTTAATTCGGCCATGTTTCAACGTGAAGAACAGAGACGAGACGGACGGGGCCTACGAGAGAGAGAGAGAGAGAGAGAGAGAGAGAGAGAGAGAGAGAGAGAGACAAATATGAAATCACTTCTCGGGAACCCCGCAACCGACGAGAAAGACAGGCCTGGGCACTCAAAAATCACCTGATCATTGTAGTCTGAGCAACAATCCAACCTTCATTGTTTCCAACAAACGAAAAAATACTGATTCTTAAAATCCTATCTTGGTCAGGTGACTTTTCAGTACCGGAGCAACACCACCTCTACTCAAAGCCTGAGCGCGAAAATTTCATACATTTTCATACCTAGTCATAATTTAGGGCTTCTTATTGGTAGAAATGCGATTAAAGATGACTATTTATGACGTTTTAACAATGTATGACGTTTCCGCGCCCAGGCTTTCTCTTTAGGTGGGTTTGCCCTGACGGGGAAAAGTCACGAGCATAGAAATCCGAGTAACAATGTAACCATCATTGTTTCTATCTTGGATTTTAACAATCAGTATTTTTTGTTTGTTGAAAACAATGAAGGTTGGATTGATGGTCAGGTGACTTTTCCGCGTCAGGGCAACACCACCTAAAGAGAAAGCCTGAGCGCGGAAACGTCATACATTGTTAAAACGTCATAAGTAGTCATCTTTAATCGCATATCTACCAATAATAAGCCCTAAATTATGACTAGGTATGATGATGTAACAATGTATGAAATTTTCGCGCTCAGGCTTTGAGTAGAGGTGGTGTGGGCCTTGTATTTCTTGTTGGCGTCGTCCGGAACGTGAGTCTACGTGGAGTGCGCAATGTGACTTTGATGATGTCACATGCTACGTCATATCAGATTTGAAACGTCACACACGTTCGCGTTTACGTGCTGCTTAACCTCTCTATTGTACGGCGCTGAGCAATAAAATAGACGCAAATTTGGAAGGAATTAAATGAATTTCCGTTTTTTATTAGGAGCTTTAGCTAAACATTAATTTCTCGAATTAAAAATTACCTCTGCTTCAAAGTTAAATCTCCTTCTGGGAATATTTGCAAGACTTCACTAGGAGCTTTAGCAAAAAGCTACTTTTATAAGAATGCAAAAAGTTTATCTGGCCGCCGATAACTTGAAAACTTCTGTAACTTTTTCAAATTCTGTTTTCAGAAATATGACCATCAATGTTTTAGCTCGGCTGTATCAACTTTGCAGGATTTTTCGTGGACCCTTTCAACTCGAATTTACGTGCTAAAGCAGTAACCGTAAAGAATACTAAGATAATGGCATGTCATAAAACAATCAATTCGTCAAGAATGAATACACTGTTACTTTCTGTTCATCTTTTAAGCACTGTTAACATGGGCACGTGCACGTGATAATCGCTTTGTCGAGGATTAATAACTCGATTACTCAATTATTGTATTGCGTTGAGCAATAAAATAGACGTAAATTTGGAGAATTAAATGAATTTCAGTAGTTTATTAGTAATTTCAGCGAGACTTTAAATTCTCGAATTTAATATTACTTTTACGTCACAGCTAAAGCTCTCTCTTGGAATGTTACAAGATTTTATTTTGAATGAAGCTGCATTACTTGACCATGTTCGCGAGTTTGAAAAAGTTCTTCCTCTAGTATATTTTGTTTACCTTAAATATTTTTGTCCATTAATTCAACAGTCCAATATATATTTCTACTTGCATTTGTTTTAAAGAAGTACACAAGAAAACTTCCCTAAAACATTTTTTTTAAAACAAATATTTGAAGAAGATTTGTTAAGTCTTGTTTTAATCTTTAGTGATGAATTAAGTGTTTGTCTTTCGCTTGTTTAAATATTTAAGTTGGCAGGCCCTCTAAACAATTTTTTTATCTACATTTTCTGGACTTGAAAAATTTTCTTCAAATTTAAACTAACAAAAGCACTTTTAATATTCATGAATAATTTATTTTTTTATTTTTTTCCAAGATCCCTTATTATCTATTAGTGAAAATGAGAATTTTATATAAGGAATAGTATTTTTTATTCAGTAGTGATGCCCAAGAGATATCCTCTGGATGGTAATAGATATATGATTCAACATGAATCTAAATTTGTCGGACCAAGCAACGTTTGTCCATTCATATACCATGCATTTGTTTTAACGGGTAATCCAACATGTTGCCGACTGTGTGTGAAAAGGGGTGCCCGGACACTTTGGACAGGAAAATGTAGTGACTCTTAAAGATAGAAAAACTGGAAAACGTATTTACTTTGAATTCACAAGAATTCTTTGATTCTCGAGAAATTCACCAATATTGTTGAAGCTACGGCTGATGTTATTACCTTAGAAAACTCCCTAAAATCTTTAAAGATCTTCAAAACAGGTGCAGCTGATGGACTGCTGCGCCCAAAACCACCTCACATGAAGCAAACCCGGACTATGTCCGAAAAACCTTTCATTGCTTTCTCCTTTACTTTCATGACACGCTGTTTGATGTATTGCATGACATATTTTAGCATTGAAAGCTTCCAATGATAATGATACCACTAAACCACGTAACTTTGAACAAATTTTTACCCGTTTTTTTATGCACTTGATGATCTTGTGTTCATTTCATGCGCTATCATCGGTGGAAGGCAGTTAGCACTACATTCACAGGCGGCAACTTTTTATAAAATATCGTGCCCCTCTATGTTAAGTGTCTTCAAAATGAGTGGGATCTATACTAGGGCGGACTGCGACTCGCGAATCGCTTTCTTGACCAATAATTTAGAGCGAACCGTTATTGATTGTTAAGAAAATGACTAACTAAATTCTTTAAATTGATATTAATTTTTATTGTTGAAACAATTTCATTTTAAACTGCGTAATTTGGCAAGTTCTTCACGCCTAACCTTCCACGATGCATGATTGTTGATATTAATCAACCGCGGCTTTGCAAATGCCGGTTCGATCAATAAACCGTTGATGGTCTTCACTCGTAAAAATGCCACGTACGATAAGCCAAGTCCAAATTCTGAATCACCAATGTCTATGACTGCTTTATCAACAGTGATTCCTTGTGCTTTGTGTCTGGTGATTGCATAGGCTAACTTAAGCGGAAATTGCTTACGCGTACAAGATACTCCTCCTTTTTTGAAGCCAACGGCGATCGGTAAAATGGGAACTGCTTCATTGGTTAATGTTGGTCCAGTATAGGTTGCGAATTTGACGAGAATGCACATCGGCAGTTCATTCAAGTGGTTGCGAGTTTCAGTTGGCGAGTAGACAATGTCGACAACCACACCAAAAAGACATTGTGATTACGCTGTGATTACAGCACTTAGAATTACAATATATACCTCAAAATGTAGATTCAATATTCAAGAATGCAATGAAATCGAAAAAATATCGTTAAAAGTTCTAAGAACTTCGAAATTTGGCCTTAAAAATCGAATGTGCAGAGCAAAATTTGCGAAGGGCTTCGCCGTATTTTGTATGTCAAAAATTCTATTTGCACGCGCAATGTTTGTTTACGTTTTTCTCAATGCATTCCTATGGGAACAATTGAAGGGTGATTATTCCTCGATGGTAGGTCGGATTTGAAAATTTTTTTTTTCTTGAGCATCACCATGGTCATGCGCATGCACGTGCAAATTTTCATTGTTGTGACTATTACGTGTCAAAAGTTTTATGCGGTCATCGAATTACACTTGTCGACTGTTAACAGAGCTTCGCTCTAAAAAAACAGGTGATAAAAGTTCTAAGAACTCGATAAAATGGTCTCAAAAATCGATGGTGCAGAAAAAAATTTGCGAAGGGCTTCGCCATATTTTCTATGTTGAAAAATCTATTAGCGCGTGCAATTGTTTGTTTACATTTTTTTCAATGCATTTCAATGGGAACAGTTAAATGGTGATTATTCCTCGATGGCTGAACCGATTTTTAAAATTTTTATTTAGTGACCATCAGGATGGTCATGTCCAGCAGTGTGCAAAATTTCATTTGTCTATGTTCTCTGGTTCAAAAGTTTTATGCGCACAAAGAATTTTGATTTTCGCCTGATAACAGAGCTTCGCTAACGCTTCGCTCTAATAAAAGAATAGTTCAAGGTATGGAGATATTTTGCAATTAAATTTCTTTCTGACCATGCACTTTCTTTTTTATACAATGGTACCCGAGTGAGTTTACGGATACGCAGCTCTATACAAGAAGAATTCGATGAATTTGAAAAATTGTATCACTGTGGTAGTTGTTAATGATTTGTCGGACTTTGGCAGCAGTGAATTACGGCTGGACGACGATTTGTCTTTTACCTAGTATTGTCCGCTTTTCGTACATAAACACAACAGTGGCACGTTAGCAGCCCAGAAGCTGTGCCATCAGTTTCACAGATACTGGATCAGAGGCAGCGTGCCATCAAAATTGTTCCTTATTCAACTATGATATATCTGAAACTTTTCTCATTCTGATATGGGATATATACAAAAAACTGTCATCGGGTTATCTATATAATACATTTTATCAATTCATCTAACAAGCGCACATATTTCTCTTTCTAAACAGGAGGAGGAGGAGGCTATTGTAATGGTTTTTCGGTTTATATGTCTTTGCTTTGATGTCGCAGTTGTTGAAAGCTGACGACACAAAACCCTTTCTGTTCCTGGGTCACCAAATCGAAAACAACTGAGACTAGGGAGATATCTATCGGCAACCTCAACAAACTTGACATTCTCCTCTTTCCAATCGTAAACGGATCTTTAACTACCGTCAACTATTGCGTAGTTATAGCACTTTGAATCTGAGTACTGACTTTTGAATCATCCTGTATATTACGTCAGCAAAAGCAACTGTTGAATTAAGAATAAAGGTTAAGATATTAAAAATCAACTGAACTTTTTAAGATAATTAGATTCTTAATTTTTTTAAAGAAATAATGCTAAGAGCACGTGAAGTTTAAGTATTCTTTAAGAACACTTAAAAAGAAAAGATAACTCTGTTCTATAATAGTTAGCATTGGTAATATTTTCACACGTTGCGCCATAACTACGAATTTATACAGGCTTAAAAATAAGCTGAGAAGTAGTCGTTGAGTTCAATGTGATGAAAGAAATGCAGCCCGTTTAATTTATGAAGCTCAGCGAGATTGAAGAAATTTTCCGATAAATAAATGAGTAAGGGGTGAAGTTTTCGTTCAGTGAACTCATTAGACCTCCCATCAACTTTTTTCAACCAAAGAAAATGAGGTGTGCTTTTTTTAACTTATTAATATACTTTGATGTAATCTTACTTATTATTAGAAAACTTCACTTTTGTGAACAGTAACATGTACAAATTCGTTTGAGAGAATTATTAAGTCGTTCTTAAATATGAGCATTCTGTATTTCTCCCTTTAAAATTTATAGAATGTTTACATTGAATTTTTAACCTACTAGAATGTAAATGGAAAGGGTTGTGTTTTTTTTTTGAAAGAATTTTTTGTTGTTGTTTCAAACGGGTGACTGCATATATGGTGATTTTATAACAGAAAACGTTCAGACTATATTTGTCAAAGAGTGAGTATTTTAACGCGTTGCAGCTGTACTCATCCTTCGTTAATTGAATCATTTCAAAACATCTATAGCCACCAGAGTCGTGTAATCTCCCTCCATTTTTTCTCTTCAGAATTCCTCAAGACAGCCGGGATCAACTTCTCATTTGTTGTAATTTAAATGCATACGATACAGTTTTCTTTTCCAGAATAAAGTTTCCCGCAGTTTGTATACCGAATTGTAATGGTCCGACTTTTTCCTGTTAGGGTGGAAGGCCATAAATCCTTTTATCTCTATCTTTATTCCCGCGAAATCAACTGAATATATTCTTTATGGAAACCGTGATTTCTTAATCTTATAAAATAGACAGGCTATTACTATGGTTTGTCTGAATCGAATGTGAATGTACACGCAATAAGCACAAGATTTTTGTAAAAAATTGACCATATAGCATATTAAAAAAAGTGTCAAATAGCTTAACTCTGTTGAATAACTCAGGTGACCTCTTCTAAGCGGTTATGATAGATATAGGAAAAAATAAATTATTGGATTTTAGTTGTCTAAGTAAATTTGAAAATATTCTTACTTTGAAGCTACACTTGGTTCTGTAATTATGATAATGCTGGTCTTCACTAGTTATTCTCTTTGATGTCAAAATTATTACTTAAGCCCTAACGCCAAATTAAGAATTTATATTTTGCATGAATTAATGAATGAATTAATGAAAACAAATTTCAAAACTGTAAAAATTTTTGATTGTTCATAATAATTTTCGTTCATGAAAAATAGAAATAAAAAAAATGTCAAAAGGATTTTTTTTTTTATTTTTTCAAGCACATTCAAATTCTTGTATATTCAGAATTCTGTAATTTAATTTTATGTAACAATCTGAAACGGTACAGGGAGGTCGACTTAGGTGAAGACATTGAAATATTTCTAAAACTACACATCAAATCAAAAAACGTTTAGAATGAAATTTGTTCATCTCAAAGGTTGATTAATATCAATCGACAATCGACAAAATCGAAGAGGGGTACACGAACGTTAAAAAACGGGAATATCTAGAGAAATACACGTCGCATCAAAAAATAAAAAAAACACATGTTCAATTTTTTTTTAAAAAAAAGCTATTTAACGAACCAAATTCTTAAATCACAACCCCCAATTTTTAAAGCAGATGCAGATTCTTTGACAAAAATTATGAAAGCCTCAAAAAAGAAAGTGTTCATCCAGCATGAAAATGCGCCAGCACACACATCTCTGGTTGTTGTGCAAAACTCTGTGACCTACGCTTCGAAATGCTTCCACATAGCCGTATTCGCAAGATTTGGCTCCCAACGGTTACTTCTTCTTTCCAAACTTGAAGAAATGGCTTGCTGGACGAAGATTTACTTCAAATGACGAACAACCAAAAAGGGGAAAACATCTAATCCACAAAGAATAAAATTGAAATCCCGAATATGTATTTCGGGTATCAGGTACCCATCTTCAGTGGAAAGACAAAACTGGAAAGAAAGAAGTCAAAGCTGAGACAATCACTTATTTTGCAAATTTGGACAGATCGCATTATTACTGATTGTATTAAAAATTTGGAAAGTGTTAGTCCAAATGTAATTGACTACACTGAAAAATTATAAAAAACTAAAAAAATCTTGTGTTTTCTTTGTTAGGCCGAGAACTTTTCGAACGATCCTCGTATTTAAGAAAATACAACCAATTTTGAAACAACCAACTCTACAAATACGTTAGAAATTTGGCTCAAAAACGTTAGAAACCACGGGGTAAACGGAAAAGTCTTTAACAAAATCGTTTTCTTAACGTATTATCAGAGTTGTTAACATAAAAATTAGGAGTTCCGATTTCAATGTAGCACCCTTGAAATGCCCTACATTTGTGGATCTCAATTAATGTAGCACCCTCAGGGGGAGAGGTAGGGGGGCGTTTTTTGTGTCGATTTTTTATAGTTTTTATAAAAATATTGAGCATATATATTTTTTTAAATTTTTGATCCGACGTGTATGTCTTGAAATATTCCCGTTTTTTTAACGTTCGTATACCCCTCTTCGATTTTTGTCGATTACAGCGCCATCTGTGGAAAAAATGATATCAGCGGGTGGGAGTGGGGTCAACTTTTGTATCATTGGATAGGCCCCTTCGAGACGAACACATTTCATTCCAAACGTATTTTGATCCGATGCGTAATAATCGAGATATTTCAATGTCTTCAATTAAATCGACCACCCTGTATAAAGAACTTTCTCTTATAGCTTACTCCGTTTATTCTCCCACACAAGAAACGAGTAGTAGCCTCCCAGAACCTCAGTACATTTTTCCATCGGGGACATATCTCGTTAGCAACCTAGATTTTCCGAGAAGAAATCGAGATGTGAATTTAGGTAATACTCTTATATGTATTTTTAAAGAAATTTGACACCACAAGCTTTTTCCCACGCACCTGAACCTCTAGTTTGCGAAAGTTATATTTAGAGTCTAAGTTGCTGCGATTCTCTGCACATGACATACAGCTTAATATCTACGTATGAAAATCAGTTACAATAGCGCCCCCCCCCCCCCCCTACACGCAACCATAATTCCGAGGTATTATCGTAATTTTTATTACTTTTTTAGTCCTTTGGTAATCTAATTTAAAGTTTCGTAAATTATCATACATATATATTTTAATTAAACAGAAATAGCCAACGATCTCTACAATTCATACTAGATGCTGAAAAATAATTTACGTATATATTGGTTCAATTTAGCACAGATGGGGTGTTTTGAATAAAATGGTTTCGCAGTTATTAAAAATTTTAAATGATTCATTGCTGAAAAGAGCACATTGCTTCTTGTTTTATTTAAGATCAAAATAATAAATTATATTTCTGACAAAACCTACCAGTGCACATGAAATTTACGTCATTCTCTTTGTCGTTTACGATGCATTCTTTAATGTGTTGATAATAATTTAATATATATGACGACAGACTGCCGTGGTCGCTGTGGTTGTAACATTTATGACCTTTTCTCGGAGAAATCTATCAGTTTTGAGGCCCACTTTTTTAAGATTATAATGTGGCCACTTTTAAAAATTTTACATTCTGAAGTACACGATAACAAAGATCCATGGCATTCTCATGTAGTTTCATAATTCTTAATAAATATCGACTAACCTGTTCAGTAAAATACGCAAACCATCTTCCTGAAACAGGACATTTTAACCAACCCATCGAAGAAACCATGACCATCATGCATATTTCCAACGATCCCTTTAAAATCAAAATTTTAGAAAGTATCAAAATTTATAGCTCATTCTTTCCAATTACAAATGTTTTAAAAACGCAGACGTGGAGTTACTCGTATATCTCGTTTGAAGCGTATCGTGATTTAAAAGTAGACATTTATCTGCGTGTCAATATTTTATTAATGAATTCAATGACCGAATATATACATTTTGATTTCTCCTTTTATGTTGATTTTGAGTTTTAGGAAATTTATTTCATCTTTCTGGGATGCTGTTTCTGGCCGGATGATCACTCCAATATTCAGTCTGAAAACGTCTATGTTTGTTTATCTATAGTGAAATTGCAGTGATACCATTAGCCGATGACCGCTAGACCATAACAGACCTTTGGAATTGCTGATTCGAATAAACAAAAACATTTATTTTTTCACCTTGCTTAGTTTTTGTGATATTAATGTTTGAAATGTGTCATGGATTTGATGTATACTCTGCACTTTAAAATATCATCTTTCATCATGAATTCATTACTTTTTTTTTGTTTTTCCACTTTAATGATTTATGCATAACGCGATATATTTCCAACCATGTTGACGGTTAACTGACTTTTACGAGGTCCATTGCAGAAATTTATAGCTGAAGAATTTTTCGTGACACGTGCAAACATTCCTTACATGAGGTCTTCCCGAATTTCATAGTCCTGTACGCCTTCGTTCAATAGTATTGGCTTGAAGCGACCATTGTTAGATTGCAGGAGCAATCCATATTGGAGATTTCAAGGGAGGCGTGGAAAGTCATGTATTTTATGAGTATAAAAAGGGGCTAAATCCTGGACTATTCTCGATCGAGAGCATGTGTCACAAACTGGTCTTTGAAGGAGCGAACGTTTCTGAAAACGTCCCTACAGTGGACGTCTTCCTGATGCAGGCAGTCCGGAAACCATTCATCGTTTAGAGAATATGGTAAATAAAGGCAAACACACGTATCACTTACCAGAAGATAGAGGAGTTTCTCCACATTGGATCGACAACAGTCAACACCATTTTGCTGTATTTTCTTATAGAAACAATATGCGAGATGGATTCCCTACGTGTTGACGTCAGAGCTAAAAAAGGAAAAAGTGAAGTGGT
Source organism: Rhysida immarginata (assembly GCA_023313115.1). Taxonomy (NCBI): domain Eukaryota; kingdom Metazoa; phylum Arthropoda; class Chilopoda; order Scolopendromorpha; family Scolopendridae; genus Rhysida; species Rhysida immarginata. The sequence continues at coordinate 1,023,873 of JAHWFO010039269.1, forward strand.
GCCATGAAAAGCTCGAAAGATTATAGCAAAGCGAATTACCGTCAGTCTTCAGCATCCTAATGAGTGATGAAACAAGTGTACAATCACCCTGAGGCTAAAGAGCAGTCAAGGGAGTGGGTGCACGAAGAAGACCCTAGGTTGAAGAAACCGAAAGGTTCAAAGTCCTGGAAAAATTATGGTTGCTAGCTTGTTCTCTTGCAATGGTCATTTGACAACAATTCCCCTGTAAACTGGCAAAACTGTCACTGCAGAATGATATTTGACGAAGTATATTGTATAACTGGTGAGAAAAACACCCAAGAACTGGATTTCGACGTTTTTTGTGGCACGAGGATAACACTCCTGCCCGTCGGATCTGGCTATCTGCGACTTCTTCGTGTTTCCTTGCTTGAAAAATGATTGGTGAGGTTCGATTTTCTTGCGATGAGGACCTCGCAGCCTCGTGGACGTCATTTCGGATGTTTCTGGAATCGACTAGAAACAAGCCTTCTCTGATTGGTTTAAACAGATGAAAAAGATTCATAAAATTTTTTGTTCTAAACCTTGTGTTGTCTGTGGTCACAAACTTTTGCAGTGATCCTTGTAGTTTAGAATAAATGTAGTTCCATTTTAAATTTACTCATTCTCAGTAAACTTCAGAGTATGCCTATTGACATGCTAAGTGTCCCCGTTTAAATCATTGAATTTGCTTTACAAATACCACACTTAGTATTCTCATCACGTTCCAAAATTAGACACAGAGTGCTAAGATCCTGAAAACAGCTGAACTCTGTGTCCAATTTGGTTTTGTGTCTCGTCCTTCTTTTCTTCTAAATCCGTCATCACTTTCCAAGGAAACGCGAACTTCCCATTAAAAAAAAGTCTTGGAGGATAAAAAAAACAAACTTTATACAATCTTCGATTATATTTGCATGTATTCTTGAAAATTCCATAAACAATTTTAATCACCATTTTAATCTGCAGGATAAATGTAAACATAGATAATATTTAATTTTTATTTATGGGTGAGAATTCCTGAAGTGGGCTCCTCAAAAACAAACATGTCGTAAAATTTAAAACTTTTAATAAAATTTGGTAGTACTTAATGGAATAATTAAATTCCCAAAATATTTCTGAAAAATTTCCATTTGTTAAAAAGTTTTAAAGGGTGATTCTTTAGGTCCTTTGGTGATTTTCGGAATGCCGCTTTGTTTCGAAGATACAGGGCGATAAAGGTTTTTCTAGAAAAACAATCTTTTATTACCTAATATTCCATGTATGGCTTCTTAATCAACAACAACTGCTGAAAAAGACTACCACCAACATGAATCTAATCTTCTCTTCATTGACTACCGAACTCTTTCATAAACACCAGGATTGTTTCTTATTGCATTACACCCATCAACAATCAGATTTCTCAAATTTCTACATTTTCCCCTGGACTAGTGTAAACTAACGACTTCAGATGTCCCCGTATAGTATCTGCATTAACCTTGTGTGAGTGCAAAAAACCAGCCGTTTTTAGTAATCAGAATGTTGTTAAAAGTTATCGGTATTATTTTTTTTTTGTCGAAAAACCTTTATCGCCTTGTATCTTCAAAATAAAGCGGCATTCCAAAAATCACCAAAGGACAAAATATTCTAAAAATAACCCAAAGAAAAATAACCCCTTTAGATGACAACCAAAGAATCATCCCTTGAATTTTTGTCGTATATTTAGTAAACACCCTGTAGATGACAGCAGTAAAATTCAAGGTTGCAACGAGCACTTGCATTTTCAAGTTAATAGATTCTGTGTTGTGGAAGTTCGGTGTGACTCAAATTTTCAACGTTTTGGTTCCTTCTATGTTGATATCCACAGATAAGGTAATCTCTATTTTATTTTCTTAGAGCCTCTTGCATAACTGATTTTAGCGTTGACGAAAATGTTAACTGATTATTATCTAATAAGCCAGTGTAACATCATCCCGCATTGATTTGAAAACTAACGTTCGACATTGCTTTTATTTCCTGCAGTCTGCACCGGTGTACACTTCAAAGTTCATATTAAGCAAACTCCACGCAAATTCACGCTAAGTAGGAAAAACAGACATGCTCCGATATGTGGTTCATATTTGTGATAAAATGGTTTTGGGATATAAGCGGCATCAGGAGAATATTCCTTAGCGAACAACTTTCTTCTTTAGCACAATTCGGACAGTCCCCCCTTCCTCCCTCCCAGGACAATATTCCCTGATGGACAATTGTTCACCCGAACGACTTCTCTCCCATAGGATAAACGCCGTCCAGAATTTATGCCTAGTTGAAGAAAGGATTATGTTATCATTATGACCGATGTATCAAGATCTTATTTCGTGATTTTAAATTTTATGTTTTAAATTAATGATATAAATGATTTTATGAAATTTCAAATATTTAAACAGCAAACATATTTTAAAGAGAGAAATATGTTTCACAAAAGAAAATGTTTCTTATAGTCGCTGTTATTTCACAAACGGCTCCCTGATTTGAAGAATAAATATCTCGGAAACGGAGATCGATAAAAGAATGAAATAAGTGGTATGTTTATTTCGAAAACCGTAAACATATGATACGGAAGTTTCAAAATTAGTTACAAATTACTTACAAATGTTGCCGACAGGTGGCGCTGTATGTTTGATGACACTAGATTCCCTATAAGTAAAAATGACTGAATTTCATTTTTCTTTTGCGCCATCTCTTTGCTGCGAAAGGTGCACATTTTGAATCGATTGTGATGTGATTGCAAAGGACAGTTGATAATCTATTTCTCGGTCTCCGTACTGCGAATAGAGCGTACAGCACCATCTGTTGGAAACATTTGTAACTAATCCATTATTACTAAAAGTCTTGTCTGTCCTTTATAGACTCGGCGCCTGTGAGAGATACCCCGGAACCACTTTTTATCGTGGATACTTCCGGCCGTCTAGGGAACGCTAAGGTGGTTTTCATCCCAATTTAGGGGGGTTTTTTTGCACAAAAAAATTTAGAGGAATACGTTTTTCTTTCATGTCTATGGAGTTTTGTTTTCGTGGAGCAGTTTGTGACGTCAGAGCTTGTTTTGCGAGTTTCTTCTAAGAGGAGAAACAATGAAGTTAAGAAATTGTTCAGTGAATTTTGTCCGATTGTTGTTTCGGTACCTTATGAATGGATTAATCGATTTAAAAATTGTGTTTATCGAATTTATAATATTGATCTATCGGTAATAGTACGGGTAATACTACAATCGTAAGCTTTCGGCGCCATCTTCGTTTCGTTGGATTTTATACGTGAACCTAATCCCCTCTTCCCCTGCCCCCAATTTTATGAGGATTTTTTTAAGTTAAGAAGTTGTCTTATATCCCTGTGTATACCAAATTTTATTCAAGTTCGTTTTTAATATCGGTAAAAGTAGCCTGTGGTGACCCCACACAAACTCATGTGTTCTCCCAAATGGAAAAGGGGGATTTCGTCACGTGACACAAGTATTTATGATATAAGCGTTATTTGTGTGTTCAGTTTTTTGTGTTTCCTGAAAAAGTATGTTTTTGAACATACGTATGATCACTGACGAAAAGTATGTTTTTGACTCCTCTCTGTGTAGAAGTGCATTTTCGAGCTGTGTATGAAATCTCGAGTTACATTTCCCCTTCTTCTATTTGCCAAAATAAACTGGCTGGAGCTTCTCTGTTGACGAGCAGCGCTACATTTTTAAGATTCGAACAAGTTGGCATCATTGCGTTTGTACATGAATCAAGGTTGTTTATTGTGTCCTTTATTTAGTCATTTTCACTCTCTTAAATTTCTATTACTTGCCGAATGCAGTTCAGTGACGTAACAGAACGAAACAACTACTTGCTGTCGACAGGTCTCTGATAAACAGACGCGCAGGTGATACGCAGATGAGAGAGAGGGAGAGAGAGAGGGAGAGAGAGAAAAGGCGCGTGGCATACGTAAACACAGCTGAGTTATTACGAGGAGCCTGTGCCGATGAGATACACTTGCCGACGTACATCATTTACCCGCTTAGGAAACCGTCGAGAGCTTCGAGATAAATCTAATGGGGTTGAACTCGACCCGCTTCAAGGCTCGTCATTCCGTCGGGCCACCGTCGTTCTCGTCCACGTTTCATTTCATCCTGCAAAGGCCCTACCTACCCCTAAAAAGCAAGCGCCACCTAGAATCCTTCTCTTATCGCCCAAGACGAATGATTTTGCTGTCTTTTCCCTCAACCACAGTTTCTTTCAAAGCCAAGAGGATAATTTTCTCTTGTAAAAATGTACCCTTAAATTGATAAATCGTAAAAAATGTTTGTTGCTTCATGAAGTTGCCTAAAGTTTCATAAAGCAAATATTTTTTGTAAGTTTTTAGTTTAAAAACGAGCATGAAATTTGATAGGCCTATGTTGATTATAGTTACCGTTGGAAAGGCAATCACGCAATTACTGATTGATTTTTCTATAATGAAATCGATTGCTAATAGGAGGACATAATTAAAACATAATTCTATTACACTTAGAGTGGCAGCCAAAGTGCCTTTTACATATCCCATGTGACTTCTCCGCTCCCCTTCATAATGTAGTAATTGAATGACATGGCTTTTCTCGCAGCGGTCTTTCACCTCAGTGCGTTATTTTGCATTCCGCTTAAATCGATAAAGCTTGTTAACAAAAAAAGTAAATGCTTCAATTTAAAACTGAGCATTTAAACGGTCAGTTATTTATGAGAGGCATGTTGTTTCTAAGCCAAAGAAAATCCTTGAAAACGTTTTTCCCAAAACAAAATATGGTTTCATATCAGCTGAAATATAGCGTAGGGTAGAGTAGGGCAAAGTGGATCACTTAATTCTAGGTGAAGATTAAAGCTACGCAATTTTAGTTAGTTTGTCAAATTCACACACATCCAATACCTCAAAGCAATGGGAACAATAAATCTGAAGTAATCACAGTTATATACTCCAGCTTTTTTTTAATATTAATCTTTTTACAAATATGTGCAAATTATCCACTTTGCCCCACTATGTGGGCAAAGTGGATCAGTGGACGGGGGTAAACTGGATCATACACACAGAATAGCCTAAGAGGTACAGTGATCACAGATAAAATCAAGTTTTCCTTCATAGGATGCCAATGACGCCGGAGCTTTTGAAAGTTCATGTTTCTTCACACATTTCTTCGAATCTTTGCCTCTCCAGCTTCTAGCTGCAGAATTGGATAATTTTACCCGTTTCTGGCGAGCTTGTCAATATTTCGAACGTTTCCTCCTGACACTTCGTTTACGCACTTCTCCAACAGTCTTGGTAGTCAGTGGTCTCACATCTGTCTTGATCTATTTTTCCCCTTCATCAATTATCCACTTTGTCCTGTCACGTATAACTTTCTGCATATGGCACAGTGGAAGCTACTTATTAGAAACGTGGACACAGAGGACAAACTTTACACATACATATCAATTTTATTAAATTAATCAAAAATAGGAAAAATTACAAGTGTAATTAATAACTTACAATACGAAATTCTACTAACATGTAGAAAATTCGGGTAAGAGTTAACTACAAAAAGGATTGTATTGAATTCTTTCTAATTACAACAAACGTTAACGCGAAGTATTAATTGTACCAGCAACTTATGTCGCAGAAGCCGACCTCGGATGAACGCTGATCCGAATCTTGCCTGGGCTGCCTGGACTCAAAATGCTGATTATCAATTTTCAACTTTGCAAGAAATAATTCTCTTGTACTGCTCATCAAAAGTAGGCGGCGACGCAATGCGTTTAATTGAATTATGTAAAATAACATAACTAAAAATGAGTAAAATATACAAATTATATTTTCAAAAATAGAAGCAGTATAAAAATAAAAGAGAATTATATCCGAAATACATACAGTATGAGAACTCTAGTTTCGTTATCGTTCGTCATCTAGATTTAATTGAACATAATCGCCGATTTACGGCTACTTCCTGGAGCAAAGTAACAGATCGATTGTTATTAGTGTAGTTTAATTTATAATCATTAAAGTAGTTTAATAGATGATCCAACTTAAATTAAATTTTATAGAATACACATTCAACAGGTTGCCATTTTCTTTATGTTACGATTAAATTGTAAAGGAGTGATAATGTAAAAACTGTGTACTGAAGGGAGGAAATAGATAATCAAAAAACTGGCTTTTGATATTAATAAATTTTATTAATATATGCATAATATATTAATAATAAATATTAATAAGTAATACAAATTATAGTTGAAAGGAAAAACAAAGTACGCAGTGGAATTTATCTGGGAAAACAAAATTAAACAAGAAAGCCATGCCATATGTCGTGTACGTTAAGCTGAGTTTCACCAAAACGAAAATAATTTCACATAAGGTAAGTCTCATTAGTTAACATTACAATAACTATTAATCTTCTTGATTAATATTTTAACGGTAAGTATTCTTCACTAAGGTTTCGTTATACTTTAGATTAATTGGTTGAATTCTTTTCTTGATAGGGAGGACCACTGGTTTTGACCATCACAAGGGTGTCTAACGAATACAAGGCAACTTCCTCCACGAACTAAATAATCAAATAACATATAATTAATATTTAGTTTAATGCCCCCATGTACGATATTTTCTTAACACATGTCTAGATAAATAATCCTATAACACTATATAATATAGTTCCAAAGTTAAATATCAATATTCCAAGTGGAAACTTTCTTGTAAATAGATTTAATAAAACTATTAATAAAGTCTTGATATGCAAGTAAAATTTCTTGAGACACAATAAATAAAGTTTAGATGAGAAATAAAACCTAGTTCTCAATAAGCAATTAATTAGGAATATAAAGCATGAGCTACATTTTTAAATAATGAATATTTGACACCATAAACGAATTCTGATTCAATGTATTGTAAGACGTCCTTCTTTATATATATCGCTTGTCTTTTTTAGTCCAATTCACCGAGGTTGTATTCCTTTACGTTGCACTATTAATAATAATGATATCCAGGAGTTTATCATTGCAATATGATTAATTAGTTCTTAAATCGTCGTTAGTTTTGTGATGTCTTTGTTATAGCTCATTTACAGAAGGCCCTAATGAATTTTGACTGCTGGTTTAACAATAAGTGCAGAGTTATGTAGTTACTAGTTTTAATCTTTCAAAATGCTTCAGCAGAAATATGAAGAATCAGTCCGTCCACAACGACTTCACAAATGGTTGGAGATGACCTTGTTGTTGAATTGATAGGTCAATTTTGTAGGGGTTCCTTAAGGAGAAAGTGTTCATGACACGCCATGCGGTCCGTCAGGCAATCACCGAATCTTGTGCATTGGTTGAAAATCAGATGCGAGGCGCAGTGCTGCAAAACTTCATCCTCAGGCTTCGTCGTATTGTATAGATGATGGAGCACACATCGAACATGTTGTTCATGAGGTGTGAAATTCCATTGTGTAATGTGTATCGTAAGATCTATATGACAATGCTATGTTTATTAGTTCATTAGTAATAAACCATTAGAATCATACGTAATTGACTTACTCACCTTGTATTTTCCACTATCTCCTCATGCGCTATTTCACCTATTGACATGATTTTATACACTGAACGAACAATTTATTAGAGACACCTCTCACGGGAAATGGATCGGCCTCCCAGTGACACCCAAACAATGGAACAGGCCGAAACGGATGCATTGGATCACAAGTTGCAGTCAGCAGTAGAAGTGGACTGAATATAGGCAAATCCAAGGATTTGACAGACTTTGAACGAGGCATGATCGTTGGAGCTCGACTGGCGCAGTTGAGCATTTCGCAAACCGCGAACCTCGTCGGGTTTTCCCGTGCAACAGTGTCAAGGGTATTCCGTGAATGGCAGTTATGCCAAAAAGCAACCTCCAACAAACACAACTCCGGACGAAAGAGGGTCGTGGATGAACGAGGCCAACGGCGACTGGCACGAATCATCCACAGCAACAGGACGGGAACAGCCCAATAAATTGCAGCGAAGTTCAATGAGGGAGTATCCCAACCCATTTCGGAGCAGACGGTGCGGCGCACCTTGCACCGAGCTGGGTTTAACAACAGGCGGCCAGTAGGGGTACCGTCGCTGTCCCCGCAAAATAGGAAAGCGCGCCTGCTAGGGGCACACAGGCATCGCCACTGGACACTGGATGAGTGGAAGAAAGTCGCCTAGTCCGACGAATCGCGGTTCTTACTTCATCATGCGGATGGCAGTCAGCGCGAGGCCATGGATCCATCCTGTCAGCAGACAACCGTACAGGCGGATGGAGGAGGAGTACTGGTCTGGGGTGTTTTCTCTTGGGACATACTGGGTCCTCTGATATCCGTAGATACATCCCTGAATGCGACACACTATCTGAACATTGTTGCCAATCAGGTGCACCCGTTATTGGTGACTGTGTTCCCTGGTGGTGACGAATAGTTTCAACAGGACAATGCTCCCTGTCACCGTGCTCGAATGGTCTTGGACTGGTTCGAGGAACATGACGCGGACTTCCACCTGCTTCAGTGGCCTGTTCGGTCGCCCGATCTCAATCCGATCGAGCATTTATGGGATGAAGTGGAGAGAACCATCCGACGCCTTCCCACACAACCGTCCCAACCTGCACCAATTACCGGACTCTGTGATGTCAGCCTGGGTTGCTATTCCTCCGCAACGGTTTCAACACCTTGGTGAATCCATGCCAGTACGTATTCAGGCAGTTCTCGCCGCTAAAGGAGGCGCAACACGCTATTAGCGGGGTGTCTCTAATAAATTGGTTGTTCAGTGTATACCCGATAAATGAAAAGTCACGGAGCGGTCTAATATCTCGAAAAGTCACATCTTGTCAAAAAAAGAAAAAAATACGTCAAATGTTTTTTGAATGTTATTTAACTGTCGAAATTAGCCCCCTGCACCCTTCGTAGGGGGTGGGGTGGGGGGGCAACTTTGAAATTTCAAATGCGAACCCCTATTTTGAACGATATTTTCAGATTCTCCACAACATTTGAGACATGTTTTATTCTTGGTATTTTTTCAATTGAGCCAACCGTTTAGCAGATAGAGGCACTGAAAATGTAGAAATTTTAAAGTTTTGAAACAATTTTATCGATGAAGACAGAGAGATACAGGATGGGTCTTAAGAGACATTCCTATTATACTTTTTGATGGTCTTTAAGAATCCGAAGTCAGAATTTCAACAATCCAAATTTTTTAATACACACGCAGAGACGCTGCCCCCAAAATTTTGATTGTGTACTAAAAAATTTTGGATTTTTGAAATTCTGACTTCGGATTCTTAAAGACCATCAAAAAGTAGAATATCTGTAAGACCTAACCTCTATCTCTCGGTATGTCCTTCCAGACCTAACTTATGGCCGCGTCGAAAAAGAGCACCATCTGTTAAACTCTTTCCACCTGAAAACTCATTAATCATCTGTTTAATTAAAATTTTTGCATGCAAACCATGCTACTGTTGTTAATTAATTATTATGTTGCATAATGTTTGTGGTACTAGAAAACTGCCGTAGATAAAAAAGATAAAACATTAATAAACTTTATTTCCGCTTTTGAAAAGAGTGTAATACCTAGTCTTTGTACATTTGTATGTTACTGAAATATGTCAGTCAAAAATATGCACGATAGAGCAAAAATTGTTGAAGGAAATTTACCCCAGAAACGATTGCATTCATGTACCATTGCGGCTGTCTGTGCTTCCTCATTCCACCAACGGGTTGGCAGGATAATTTACTGGATGATTAAGCATTTTAATTTTTATTTAAATTTTATTGATTTTTTTACTTCAAATTATCTGCTCTGAAATTGCGATGTTTCATCCCACTAGCTCGTGACCTATGAAAGTTTTGAATGTCAATTTAGAAAAATATTCATCGCGTGATCGTAAACAAACCATCTATTATGTTGTATTTAATTTCTATTTTCTTTTAAAATAGTTTTATGTTTATTTCGTAAAGTTTCTTAATCTCATGTTGTTAGAAGTAATTTTGTTTTCATTACAATATAATGTCAAGCTACTCATGATGGATTGGTTACATTCATAATTTAGTATAAGAAGATAGAAATTCAGCTTTTATAAACACCTTTAAAAACAACAAAAAAAGGATGACACGTGATTCTGATTGATGACGACGAGAAGTGTCGAGTCTTGTTCCATTTCTTTTGATGTGGTAAATTTTACTCTTCTCCCACTGTCCTTTACAATGCTTTAAGTCACCATCTGTAAGCTTTCAAATTTGATGACTCATTCCATATTATTCTTCAAAGAAAATTTTTAATTTCTTTATGGAAAATTTCGCAACTTCGAGTTCCAGCGTTAAAATTTAATTCGCAGATTGCCAGCAATTCAGATTAAGTTATTTTTTAGTGAAATTAAGTTTTATATTAAAGGATTTCGGCAGATTCGGCAAATTCATGTATTTGCATACTTTTTACTTCCTTACACCAAGTAAAGGAAGTATTGTAATCGCGAAAAATTTCGGTTTTCAGTTTTCAAGGGAAATATACATTTTGAACATCCCCGATTCCATTTTGACATGTTTCGTCGTGACGTCTATACGTACGTACGTTTGTGCGTCTGTGCTTGTGTGTGTGTGTCTGTGTGTGTATATGTGTGTGAGTGTGTGGGTGTATGTGTGTGTATCTCGCATTTCTTAAAAACGGTTAGGCGTAGAATGTTCGAAATTTTGTATTTAGCACCGTTGTAACATGTAGTTGTGCACCTCCCATTTTGGTTGCAATCGGCTGGGCCAAACATGTGTTTTGGTCGTTTCCCCAATTGATTTCCTTTCATGGAGTCTATGGAGTTTTGATTGCGTGGAGCAGTTTGTGACGTCAGAGTTTGACTGTATGACGTCAAAGTTTAAAGTACTCTATTTGGAGAACAAAATTTGAAGAACTTCATTTAAAGTTCCCAAACAGCTGTCAAAATTTGTTTCAACATTTGGAGTTTTTAGACAACAAAGAGAGACGGAAATTGTTTGTCAAGGATAAAAATGTGAATTTTTTTCCCAAAAAAAGCATTCAATAAAGTATCATATAAAGAAGTATTATGCTGCCCATAACAGATTTTTTTATGTTTAGCGCCTTCAAGATGTCTGTAGGACCGTGACCACCGAGAGAGAAGCCCTCCGCATTGAACCAATACACTGTTACATCATCATAGATAGTTCATTGTTATTGGTAGAAATACGAATAACAATGAACTATCTATGATGATGTAACAATGTATTAAGTTTCAATGCGGAGGCCTTCTGTCTCGGTGGTCACGGTAGGATGATTTAGGAAGTGAAAGAGTTAAAGATTAAGTCCCATATTCAATATTCTAAGACCATGGTTCTCAACCGCGAAGATCGCGAAAGATTTTCTGTTGGGGAAGGGGACACCGAGAATATTCTGTATTTATAGGAAATTTCTACATTTCTTGTGAGACCACTCTGTTAAAATACCTTTATTCATTCAAATGTGAAGTGGGGGGGGGGGGCTGGCAAGTTAATTAACGATTCAAAAACGGTTGGAAACCACTGTTCTAAAACGAGCTTTATTGATATATTATTGAGATATTGAGATATTATTTGAACCCTTCTCCGCATTACCTCTTCTTGATGTAACTAAAGAGCGAGCATAAGTAAAATTATTCACATTTTAAAATGAGATTCTATTAGTCATTCTGACTTCAAATTTAGCATGAGTACTCTTGAAACAATGGAATTTGTTATGGCGAAAGAAATCAATAATTCAAAAATTTTCGCTAAAAAAACAATATAATAAACGAACATCTGACGAGTTACGCAGTAGATGTTCATTAAGTTCTCCTTCGTTTCATGCTACAGCTAAAGTCGTAAAGGAGCATGTTCAGCAAAGATCTGGATATGACGCATGCTTTCAATTCCGTCAGGTTCTATATGTATTCCCAAAGCAAAATATCAGGTCCGACGAAAATGCTGGCCACTTGGTTGGAAAATGACAGCTAATCATTCTTTCGTCCTCAAAATAAGCCTGAAGCAGCCTCTCTGCTGGTGCTGCTCTTTGTAGAAAAGCATCTTCTAGTAAATTGTGGTATCCAGACACTGATGCCGTTGAAATGTTAGGATCACGTGGTTTTTCAAAGGAGGTCCATACCACTGATCATTGACAAACTGGTGACGGGATCCGCAGGATTGGTTACTCCAAAAAGAATGGGACAACAACACCGCAGAACATCCACCAACTGTTGGAGAAGGAAGATTTATCTCTGTTGTGCGCATGGATATTTGATCGTCCAGATCTAGCATTGCTTTTTAACAGCACCATAAAGAAGAAAATAGACTTCGTCGGTCAACAAAATAATGATTTATGGCCATCCGTTGCTGATTTCCATCCGAACAACAAATCCATAGCGCTAATGTCTCTGTGCACTCCTGTCAGGAGAATGCAACTCCTGAACATGGGTTAGTCTGTATTGATAACATTTCAGAATGTACCGTAAAACAACGTACCGGAAATGTATTGACGATTTTTAATTCATAAATGAACTGATATCCATCATGGCAACAGTTCACAATACTAACTTTAAAATAAGAGTTGTAGAAATTGAAATATTCTTACAAATTCCATCGAACATTGAATAGTTCTTCTATATTAAACAAGAAAGACGTACTTTTAATTCCAAAATTACTACAATACAATGAGCTACTCCAAAAAATTGTCGATTGTTGCATTGTCAGCAACTAAAGACATCGTAAGTAGAACAGTCAAAGCTAAAAACTTGCCGAAGGTGAAGGACCAGCGAGAAGTTTTCCCGTTCTATATCATTATTCAAGTCAGTCACATAGGGAAGCTTGTATAATTGGACTCCTGTCGCGAGAATCTTCAGTTCTCTAGGTACTTTGTTGGGGAAACCGTCGATGAAAGTTCATGAAGGTTGCAGAATTCCTTAATCATGAAAAGTCTTAAAATATATATAAAAGATGCCAAATACGAGGAGAGAAGTCGACAGATGTACCTCATATTCTATGATGAGCATCGTGACAAAGCATTGTCAAAGACGAATAAAAGCATAAGTATTCCACGTTATAAGTCGACGAAACACCATTCTGTTGGGATGCCAACGTACCGGAATATTTCCGAGCATGTCTAAAGTTACGGAAATTTTATGCGCACTACTGCGTACATTCATTGAATTTCTCTCCTTTAATGCTGTAATCACATCCTGCACGGTTTACATCCTCTGTTGTTTTCTTCTGCCACGTTAGACATTCATAGAACCAGCATCTTCAAAAATTGAAATCGTTATTGAAGCCGCTAATAATTGGATCAAATTTTAGGCTCTTTAAAGTTCTGAAGTTTCTCAGAGCTGTTAACTTACTCAGAGCTAACATTTTGGTAAAACAGCTTTGCAAGATCATGTTCTTTTGATAACCTCGTATCATTTTAACATTTTGATTTCGTTTACAATCATGCTTTCTCATATGCGATGAGAATTTGATGTCGCTTGTGTTTATCACCAATGCTAAGTTTTTATGCTTATATCAAGTATATATTGTTTGCATTACTGCGTCACCTGGTGTCAAACTTTTGAAGTACTTTTTCCTTAGCTAAAAAATATTACTTTGCTTCAAGAGTAGTCATGCCAAATGCGAACTCATACTGATCAATAGATCCTACTACAGAGTTTTTAAAATGTTAATTTTAATTATGCTAACCCTATACGTATATGGTTTATTTTTATAATATTTTAGAAAACTATCTGTTTCTACTCAGTAGGATGAATATGTCTTAAATAGCATTAAGTGTTTAAAAATAAGTTTAAAGCTTATTAACTCTAATTCAAAATATATAAAACTTTACGAAAATTAACCGTTTTAATGCGTTACAGAAACCAATTAAAGGTCGCGACTATATAGCTTTAAATCAACTATTTCTTTGTATCTACAGCTATAATTTCTTACTATTTTCTGTTTCTGCCTTTAAGAAAGGTGAACATCCCCACACAAACTGTGAAGAAACGTGGAAGGAAATTGACTACTTTTGCGATTGTGTGTTAAATTCCCTGTTCGAGGAAACTAAATTATTTTTCATGGTCAAATTCTGAAATCACTTCCTTGTGAGGAAGGTAAAAACCCACTACACATTTGGGATCCCTTAGACCCAAACCCAATTTCCGGATTTCCTTGTCTGTATATAAGCAGCAGACAGTTGAATAGCCTGTTAAACTCAACAGTCGTCGAATTTCGTTCCTGTCCTGGAAAGCCGCAATAAAAGAAACTCCGAGTTCTCTCAAAATTACTACGTGTTGGGAGGAACCATAAAATTACCATCACGGTGTCATCTCTCTCGAGTGAGAGGGAAAACTCTGGTTGCCTAAGTTTTCTGCCATCTGTAAATACTATAAAGAAAAAATAAAACGCTCATTTCATTATGGGAAAAATCTTGTTATCGTTAAAGCTCGAGATTCCCGCGTTACTCTAATTCAAAACAACACAAGTCGCATTTTAATTCGGTCATTAAAATTTCTAATGACTTGGTTTAATCGCCTGTTGGGCTCACCAGATAATTTTTAATGAGGAATAGTAGCCGGAGTATGTAACGCACTGGGATATGTAACGTATTTCTTTTATTTGTAGAAACAAAAATTTTATCACGAACTTTAAGGTTTAAAAAATTTACTGATATAGTGTTGCGAGAAATTTGACCCCTTAAAATATCTAGCTAATTATGAAATTAAAATTACATTCAGAAATGTAGCTCTATTATGTAGAAGATTTTTTAAACTTACTAAAATTATTTGTTATTACACTGTACAATTATCTATTATTTTTCTGATTTATTTAGACAATTTGTGTTATCGATGTTCAAATTCTGGAGAGATGAAGTTTTGGGAAAATCAGCAAATTTATCGCCAAAAATAAGCATTTTCAGCCATAAAACGAATATTTGTTAACATTGTATCAATAACTAGAGTTATCTTATTTAAAAATGTTAACCTTTATGAGCCACATAATTTGCACCCTCTAACTTAACTAAGTTTGATGGTGACCATGACATTCGATTTTATGTTTCAGAAAATGTAAGTTACTGTATATATAAATAAATAATATCGGCATTGGGCTACATTTAGATAACTTAAATATTTCCAATGTCAGTGATAATATACCATAAGTTCATTTTTTGAAATATTTTTTCTAGAAATGATGAACTTAACGTGTTTTCCTCGCCCAAAATCAATACAATTGAAGCGGTCGGGGCAATAAGGACGTAACCCACAGGAAGAAATTTTTGAGAAAAGTGATGTTATATTTTTTTAAAAAATCTGTAAAGCTGTATGGTTGATGTTTTGTTTCAATGTGATTGCAGTTTACTTGTTCAATTGTTACTGAAACATAGGGTAAATGGATTTCACAAGCAGTAATTATTACATTTAGTAGAAACTTCTTCGTATGGGTTACGTCCTTATTGCTCCGAGCCCTTCAATTAATCTATCGAATGTTCAAATCCATTGCATTTTATGGTTTACAAAATATCGATTTCAGTGTGAATTACATAGGCCAACAAAAAGTACCTTTTTAAACTTCTTTAACGTTAAGAGCTGATTCTTATGCTTTTTTGTGCTGAATCCATATCTAACCTCAATTTTTATCTAACCACAGATTTCTTGTTTTTCAATGAAACATTTTTAATTATTTAGAGTTTGGGGCGGGCCTGATAAATTTCCTTGTGGCCTAAAAATATGGATATTTTAACATTGCAGCCGCTTCTCTTCACACACATGACTTTAGCATTACAGTCTCTATGTCTATAACTTGAAAGCGTGACGTGTTAGAAAAAATCTAAAAGCAAATTCGGAGGCTGTTCATGTAGGAAACATCTATTTCTGTTATGGTATTAAGGTGCTATTCACTGTTAAAACCATGGTGCAGATATACGCAAGAACTTTAAATGATCTGATAGTAAGGCTGAACATCTCGTGTCGTATTAGAAAACTGAAGGAGACCCTCAGATCGGAGTTTCAGCACACTAAAAACTACAAGAATAAGGTAAATTCATTCAAAAAAGGTTTTTCATCGTCGGCCTGTGTTATTAATCTCATTCATCGGCTATACATAGCGGTATCACATTTCTGATACTAAGTAGGTAAGTATAGCGATTGGTATTAAAACGGTTGTTCTTGCGGAGAATACTGAAAGTCGAAATGTGCAAATTGCATGTGATTGCAGCGTTACCGACGTTCGCCTCACGGTGACCATTTTGGCGCTTGTTTCTTCATCAAAATATTCGTTATGAATGACAATGAAAGCGCGGATCGTAATGAATATCAGGGAGATTCAGAAAGGTAGGTCCGGAAATGCATCCTTACAGAGATAATACAACTTGTACGAGGTAGGAAAGACATTACAGTAGGTGTTCAAAATGCCGACCCTGAGCTTAGTGTTCGAAGCGTTCTTTGGTCTAGTGTTTGAAACGCCCGGCGATGTGGGTGATCACGGTCTGAAAAACGCTGTTGGTAAATCCTTTCCGCTTCAGTAGCATTATTTCCGCCGTAGACGAGATGCATGTCCGCCAGCTCCGCATTAGTCAAGCGATCCATTGTACGACAATGGAGTTACATGTTTCGTTTCCTTTCTTTTAAAGGAGAGAACACGAACAATTTACATGTTTAGATCCTAATTTACATGGACCCTACCATTGCCGTTCGGGTAATGCACATCCATTCCTACCTCGTACAAGTTGTATTATCTCTGTAAAGATGCATTTCCGGACCCTTCTTTATAGGAAAAATATTGTTCCCCACTACAAACTATAATGGTATTCTTGACCTACCTTTTTGAATCACCCTATATAAGTCGCTAAGAACTTTATACAAAACGTGACACCAAGAAGTTACATAGTGAAAGGAATAGCAGCCAAAGACTTACTACACTTACTACTACAAAAACCGGTGGCAACGTTACTATAAACGAACAGTATTTTCTGAATAGACAGAAGATAAACCTCGAGATGAAAGAGTCAGCTTTTTAATTAGCACCCTTTATCACTTTGTTTACAACAGTGTATGTTAGGGTTACTTCAAATAATATCCCACAATCTATGGTTTGTTGGGTTGTACATTCTTCTTGGGTAGAATTAAGTGGGTATGAGACCTGGACCAATATTTACAACCATCTTCATCTACTTACCCGACAGGGAAAGTTCGTATCAGAAATTCGAAAATCCAAAAACTGGTGAACATGAGCAAACTGTTCCGAGGTTTTTTTCTTTTGCCTATTACTTTCAAAAAAATGCAATGACTGTATTCTACGTAAACAGGTATTCAAACTACAATACTTTATTGATGTAATTCAAATTCCAAAATTCTGAAGCCCTATCAATAGATTTTATATTTTCTGTTCATTATTAAGTAGCGGAGGAATGGATCTGTTTATTGCTTTTACAGTGTCCATCTGTCTGCCCTTCTGCCCGTTCCCTTCATATTTTCTATATTTTTTGACAAAGATGGTTGAAATTCAGAAAGTAGTTTACCAGGGGCATGTTATATTTTACGATTTGTTTGGTTTTTATTGGCCCACTGGGATCGTAGGTACGGGGGTAGTAGTTAGAAGGCACCCCCCTGGTCTATGTGATGTATAGGTATGCAAAGGAGTGAAATTCGGTATGCTGATTCTTCTAGGCAAGCTGTTACATTACTATGAAGTTTGGGCCAAATTGTCCCAGTGGGGTCGGGATTGTGAGAGGAGCAATCACGTGGTCTTTAGAACTAACCCCCACATTTTTAATTTAAAAAAATGATTTCTCGAACATGCTATTTAGAAAACTGTAAAAGAGCTCTTCTTTCGTTTCTCATCTTATCCAATCATATGCTACCATTTGCAAACGTTAATAATTCTAAAGACCACGTGACTGCTACTCCAACGACCCCGACCTCTGGAAGAATGGTAGTAGACGGACAGACAGACGAACATTGTAAAACCAATATGTAGCTCATTCTTCCGCTACTTAATAACGAGCGTCCCGTAACCACTCGAACTTAGCATGAATTTTCTTCGAGCGCCGAGAGATGGCATTGTTTTAGTAGCATATCAAATAAAATCATTATTTTATTTTATTCAAACTAAAATCAATTACAATTAAATCTAAATTTGGTATTTCTAATTATAAAATTTGTCTAATGTGACCTTGCTGGTCCCGTGATTTTCTCGCGAGTGAGATTCTAGCATAAGGCAATAAGAGTACACAAAGGCATGCCATTAAATTATGCAGGCAGTGTATGCAACCACTAGATAAAGATGATACACATAAAATTAAACACAAGGCATAGCAATCGGAATCATATCGCGGGGCTGCGTATTCAAATACTTATTTAATGAGGACTAAAATTCCCGTCATCGTTTACTTCAAAGTTGTCTCTGGTTTGTAATAGTTGCAAAACTGTCCATATTGCTTTAGATAAACAAAGAGTATTCATTATTTATATATGTGGCGATGACATTAATCCACGAAAGTCTTTAACTGCTTGTGTGTTCAGAAGTACTTGAGATTCTGTCTGCAACTCTTCAATGGTCTCAAAACGGCACCAGAGTTTCATGTTGGGAAAACTAAAAAAAATCTCACGAGTCGAAACCAAGTGACTGGACCGTGGAAACGAAAAAACTGCATGTTGGGATGTCAGAAACTGACGAATAAAGACCAAAGTGTGGGCTTGGGCGTTGTCTTAATGGAGAACTCAGCTGATATGTTTTCATTTTTAAGTGGCCGTTTCTGCCTTAGTAAACTACAAAACTTCTCCATAATTTGATGCAAACTCTTTACTCTTAAAATCCGCCGTTTCAGGTTGAAAAAAATCTCCAACCACCAAAACAGTTTGCGATAAACACGTTTGCAACGATACCCGTTTCGTGTTGGCTATTGCTTCACAGAGGTTAATGCTCACCCCATTTAGCTGCGCAACTCCATTTAAATTTCCTAAACTCTTTGAGTAATGCTTGTATGATGTCAGTGTCCGCGCAACCCGCTCGCCAAATCGCCACTGGCGACAGTTCAACTAATCTGACGAATAAACAATCATATTTGGCGAACATACTTGGCTAATTCTATTTATATAGAAATTTTTTATTTTTAGCCTCGAAAATGAGATTATCCTGTGATTAAAAGGATATGTTGTTTATTAGGAATTTTAACAAAAAGCTACTTATAAAAATGCACGCTTGGTCTGTACGTTTACTCAGCCGTCCGCCGTTTGCACGATAACTTGAAAACGATTTAACTTTTTCATATTCTGTTTGCAGAAATACGACCATCTAGGTTCTTAGCTCGGCTGTATCAACTTTTCATGCTTTTTCTTGGACCCCGTCAAGTCGAATTCATGTGCTAAAACAATGACCGTAAAGAATACCAAGATAATGGCATGTCATATAACAATCGAAAGAAAGACATACTGGGTTCATGCAACACCACCTAGACGAAAGGCCTGCGCACAGAAACTGTATACATTGTTACATCGTCGTCAAACGGCCAAAGTTACGGCTTATTATTGGTAGAAATAAGATAAACAATAGCCATCTGTGTGATGTAACAATGTATGACGTTTCTGTGGTGTTGGTTCATGTCGAACAATTTTCCCAGCTATAATGATCATTGCCAAACAAACGGGAGGTGACGCTGCAAACACAATCTAGATGATTCATCGTAGGCGGCTGATTTATCAAACTTTCTGAATGAATATTCTTGAAAAAATGGAAGGAAAAATTCTGCGACCTTAATTCTCGAATGTCATGCCCGACGCCTCTTTATAATACCACTAGGTGATATGCCCGGCGTTGCTCGGTCTGTTTATTTGATGAAATTTTGACGGCGTTTCCCTTGCGCCATCTCTTGAGGAAACAAACAAACATAAATCAAAATATATTATTTTACCCCACCCCCTCCCTTTGGGGACATGTAAACCTTACTCTGAACCTAACGAACATATGGTGCGAATATAAGCTCAATCTGATAAATGGTTCAAAAGTTTTTAGAACATTTACAGACGCATCCTGAACCTGAATTTTTATATATAAAGATTACCTGATGTTTGGAGAATCAGCTCCAGTTCATATCCATTATTTCTTAAGTGTGTTCATCAAACTTTCTGATGTTTGGATAGATGAAATTCTCGGTCTGTGAACCGGATGCCCGCCTCCCATTGGGCTTTCCATCTTGACAACTTGGTTGTCTTTAAGACACTTAACAGCATGACTTAACTTAGTGACAGCATGGCTGCGATAGCCCAGTTGATAGAGGCGTCGAGCATGAGACTCGAGGAGCTAATTACTCGAGGAGGCATTGTCGACATGGCACGCGCACCTGATGACCACTTTGTTGAGGCTCAATAACTCACACCCAATTATTGTACTGCGTTAAGCAATAAAATAGGCGTTAATTTGGAAAGAATTAAACGAATTTCCGTCGTTTATTAGTAATTTTAGCTAGACTTTAAATTCTCGAATTTAATATTACGTCTATGTCACAGCTAAAGCTCCTTCTTGGAATGTTGCAAGATTTTATTATGATATCTAAACATCGGATTCACGCATTAACAACAGTATAACGTAAAACGATAGTTTCAAACAGTATGTCCCACCAAAATACGAGAAAAGAGAATGGCTCCGGTATAAATCAATTATGAGAATGAGATTTCGGACATGTGTTATAAAATACGTGGCTAGAACCGTCACATAAAAACATGGTGGTTTAGATATATGACTGGTCCTGAGAATTAGTCATTTATTGTAAAATTTGCATATCATGTGGAAAAAAAACAAAATTTTTACAACAGGAAAATATTCATTCACGAAAACGCGAAAATGGGAAGGATCACGATAAAAGAGTTGTTGAAGTGAAATATTTATTAACTTCCTTATTATATGCACACTTTGTTGTTTTTTGTTATTATTATTATTATTATTATTAAAAATAAAATAACCGTTTTTCACTTCACAAATATGTCATGCTTCATAATTTTTTTTTAAATTTTAAATTTGGCTTAAAGAAAATCGCTATTGGCTAAACCATTGGCGATAAAAATTTCAAGTACTGAGCGGCCACTGTGATGTGATTTGATATTTTTGCATGATTTTTGTAATTTCCTCATTCTATTTTTCGTTGTTAATTGGCAATGCATATAAAATACTGGCTGGTTTCACGCTTTAAAACGTTTCGAAAAAACGGTTTAAAAATAAACCGTTTAAGTGGGTCAAACTTTGAAAGCTGTAACAACACCAGCAATTTAAACGGTTTCCTAAAAAACTGACTGGAGAGGGACTTAGTTGTTTAAAACATGGCTATGGCCGCCTCCTTGATAAAGGCGAATCTTATGAGTTTGTAATTCAACTATTATTCAATGTCTAACTATATGGAGTCTCCACAATAAAACTGGCAATAACTTCCCACACTCTATTTGGAAGATTTGTATTGCGGATTCGCCGCCACTTTGGCTCGCTTTGGTCCTCCATTTTGTATCGACTTAGAAAAACGGAATTGCGCAAATAAACAAACTAATAAACGGCAGCTTGTGTCGTTTTCGTTTATTTCGTTTTTCTGCCTTCGTTTAAAACGAATTTCGTTTATTTGGCCAACATAAACGGTTTATAAACCGTTTATTTTGAACCGTGAAACCAGCCAATGTTCTTTGTCAATAATGTCAACATTATGGTGTAATAAACGAATCATTCATTAACGTTTGATTGGAACAAAATTAATATAGAGCGACCCACATCTTGCTGAATATATTGAAACAATATTAAGTTATTTGGGAAGGGAGGAATGTTATTATCATACGTACTTTATTGAATTTTAATACTGGAACGTTCGGTTTTCACTAATGATACCATAGGATTCAGGGATAGACTGCAAATCAATTCAAAGTTCATTATTTTTTTTTATTGAAAATCGAATCGCATGTTGCGTTTTCATGATATCCCAGAGATAAAAAGCATGTATGTTCGTAGTAATTTAGTTTCTCATTGAGTAAGTGTCACGCAGAAATTTGATAGTTTGCAGTGGAAGATTAATGCTACGGTCCAAAAAGAACTAAAGACACAGATAAACAGTATTGTGATTTAAAGAAACTTATTTATTTAACCACAAAGTAAATAAGTTAAGCAACGTACCCTCTAACACGAGGGTAACGGGTGGGTGCAAAGACCCTAAAGTAACTAAATTAGGAATAATTCCCAAGAACTTAAAGGGAATTATAATAAAAAAAAAGAAATGATAAATATTATCTTACAAAGACTCGTGGCCTAGCAAAGTACTGAGGCCTAAGCGTAATCAATGCATGAACACATTCATTTTAACGAATATGACTAACGCTTGTAGCTTAAGATACAAAACAAAAAATTATTTAAGTGCAAAAATTTAGAGTCCATAATTTCCGGAGTAACTCCAAGTATGCTCCTCTCATCCGAACTGGTATTCAATCCCGTTAATCAGTCCAGTCTGCTGAACACCTCGCTCGCTGGCTTGGCTGGCTTGCCGTATAGTGAGGAACGGAAAAATTTGCCTACCGTAAAGAAAACGGCAATGCAAAGCGTACGAGGCTCCGCTGCGGGCGGCACTATAACGAACAAAAAGAATTGGGTCTGAGATATGAAATTAGGCTTAAAGAAAACTCTTACATTACGCATTGCTTATAGGACAATAAGTAAATCGCTGTGGCTACAGTCACGGAACCGTGTACGATTTTTCAGTCCCGGAATGACGTCACTTCCTGCTACGTGAAGGGAAGAGCGGTGCACGTCGGCCACGGATCTGCGGCTGTGAAGGCATAGGGGGTCATTCAAGTTTTTAGCTGCAATAGGGAAATTCATTCGTTGTTTAGCTGTAATAAAATTTGGGTAATTATGTAGATGAGCATCGGACTTGCGTTTTTTCCTACCTTGCGTTGTTTTTTAACATACATCTTGGGTTGCTTAGTGTTTTTGGGGGGTGGACGAAAAATTTAGTTTTTATTTTTGGTGGGAACGTGGTTTTCTTTCACTCGAAAGCGGTCTCCTTTAGGTTTAATGGCGCCGACTTCCTTCTTCCAGATACTAGATACGCAACGCCATCTGTTGGTAGCGGTTGAAGTCAGGCACGGAAACGCAGACGATGGTGAAAATGGTCAATAGAAAAATACTAACCATTGGCCTCCTGTAACCGGCCGGGGGGAAACCAACTGCCCCCTGTGACCAAACAGGTTGGGGTATATATCATTAACTTACCCCCGGAGGGGGACGTCGTAGACAGAACGCCGGAGGCGTTCGAGTAACGGAAAACAGTGACCAATGGGCATTATTGAACGAGGCCCGCAGCGCCGAGAATGGTACTGTACAAGTTTGCTGAAATTTAAAGCTAGTTTGCACCATAAATAAAAACTAAATCTTTCGTCCACCCCCCCAAAAACACTAAGCAACCCAAGATGTATGTTAAAAAACAACGCAAGGTAGGAAAAAACGCAAGTTAGGGTGGAGGCCGTCATCTACATAATTACCAAAATTTGCAATCGTTGAAAGGAAATGCAGGAATAATTTCGTTACCCTCATCGTTTATAAACCATTTTCCAGTCATTTTAATTCCTTATTTCTCTATTTAGCAATGGTTAAAAGCGAAGTTCGTCGTTTATGTGTCGTTTTCGTCCTCTTTTTGTGACCCCTTCAATTGTTCTAGAGTCGCATGTCCACAATTGAACAAAATTTTGCTTAGAATACTCCTTAACAAAGCTTTATAATTCGTTATATGATGAAAATTCATCTTTAAAATCCATCGCACATGTGACTTGAACATTCGACGCGACCGCCGTGCACCGCTCTTCCCTTCACGTAGCAGGAAGTGACGTCATTCCGGGACTGAAAAATCGTACACGGTTCCGTGACTGTAGCCACAGCGTAAATAAATATTGAATACGGCTCTAAGGTGACGACTCCATTCTTGACAAGCATAAGGCTGAGCAGACTAAAAGGGAATAATAGGGAGAGTAGTGGACCTACCTGAATTATGGGCCAAGATAGCCGAGGCCTTCCGCAGCGAAGGCTCTTATCGTCCACGGAGCTACGAGGCGTAATGGCTCGCAGCTGGCGTCCGTGAGTGTGGCGAAATCCTCTCCGAAAATTCGCACTGCTTCCTTAGGAAGTCCGTCAACCACCGTCACCGTTCTTGCCGCCGAGGTCGTGAAGACGTTGTACAGTAAACCAGTCACATTAACCTCTGAGAAGGTGACCTGCTGTAGTAGGGCACTGGTGAAGCGACTTACTACGCTGGCTGCTAATGGTCGGATCCCTTGTCGGTACGAGACTTCTCCTTGTACGGCGTGGGCTCCTGACTCCGTCGCCTCCGATATAGCTAAAGATGATAGCACGCACAGTCGGTCGTCGTCTATCCGCTGAAGCGATATCCGCCAGTCGTTTTCCTTGGGCCGAGTCTCACTGTAAAAGTCTGGAACATTTATATTATCATTAAATATTTCGGTCCCTCGATGCCGTTGGCTTCTTCTGCCACCCTTCTCTCTCCCGAGAGAATCTATTTCTCGCCTAAATGCAGGCCGGGAATTTCGAGTCTTAAACTCATGGAGATTTTCGTCCTTACGGTTCAAGTTCTGGACCACTTCTCCTCTATTTTTATTATTCCCGCGCTCAGCTGTCGTCACCACGCCCTCTACACCACGACGCTCCCGCTGCGCGCTTTTTCCATTACTCCTATGGAAAATTCCTCTCTTTTGCCACCTGTTGCTTATTTTCCCAATAGATGGCATCGCGCCTTCTTGTTCGGAGCAGACGACGCTCTCGCGCTCGCATCTTTCATCTCCAGCAAGGCTCTCGCCATCATCGCTGCGTGACAGTAAGTTATAGTCCATAGATAAAAGGAATATATAGTATAATACTGCTGTTTTTAGGTTTTGCTAAGGTGTTCCTCATAGAGAATAACAGTGTATGTATACGAATAAATCCATATGATCAGGAATAAAATGTCGAGAATGAAGAAATGAAAATAATTTCTTAACGATGTTGCCTTAAATTCTCTCTGAAATACTATAATAAATATTTATAAGTTATGCAGAAAGAGAGAAAGTACAATTTTGAAAGAGAATAGTTAAGTAAATAATATGATTATAAACTGGAGATGCTCTCCAAGCATAGGTTATTTTTCGAGTTTGGAGTGGAGAAATTCTCGATCTGCGGGCCAGGTTCCCGTCTCCCATTGGGCTTTCAACCGTGACAACTTGGTTGTTTTTAAGACACCTTGAGAGAGCTTGGCTGTCCTGGTGTCTGCGATAGCCCAATTGGTAGAGGCGTCGGCCATGATAGCCGAGGTTCCTGGTTCGAATCCAGGTCGCAGAATTTTTCCTTCCATTTTTCGAGAATAGTTAAGTTCGGGTTTATCAATGAATCGCCCCAGGTCTTTTGAGGCAATTCCACAATTCTAACAATAGTTTAGCTAGCAGAGTGGGTTGCCTTAATTACTTAAAAAGGTAGATTTTTCTCAAGGTTTCGAATGCCAGGGTAGATACAAGATTGTACAAAATAATAGAATCACCCCGAATTAATCGTATCTAATGGTACGAGCCATTAATTCTTCTTCTTTTCGCTTTGTAGTACCTACTCTTAGCAGCCAACAGTAAATTTTTAAAAACATTGGAGCTTACTAAATAAAAGTAGGTCTAGCCAACCTTACTGACTTCTATAGAGGGCAAATTCTTGGTGTCTTTAGCTCAGCGGTCGGCACCGGTGGTCCGTGGACCACTGATGGTCCCCGAGAAAATTAAACAAACCTTAGCAAACATACAATTTTTGAGTTTGGTGGTCCATGAGGTCTAGGAGGTTATCGAGGTTGTTCCATGAGGTCTAAAAGGTTGTCTAGCTGGTTAGTTCCTGATACAAACCTCCAGTACATTAGGTTATCAATCGCTATAATATCGAAAGTCATGATTGTTATAGCAACCACACATGAAAGACATTATCAATAAAATCTTGTAAACATTCCAAGTAGGAGCTTTAGCAGTGAAGGAGAAATACATTTATACATTTTTTTAAAAATTATTCCCCTCTCGCCCTCCCTCCGAGTAGGGTAAAGCAAGTAGCAGATCCTGAAGTCATCTATTTTTACCCCTTTATCTGCACTTTTTACCTCTCCCCAAGTTTTTTAATCAAAAATTAATTTTCTTGAACGTAATATGTAGAAAATGTAAAAAAAACCCTCGTATTTTCTTTCCTTTCTCATCATTTCCAAACGTATGATATATCACAAGCGATATGTTGCCATATTTCTAAGGACCAAGTGACTTCCACCCCCGCAAATCCGATCCCACTGGAACAATTGGGTCTAAACTTCATAGTAATGTAGATCTTGCCTAGAGGAATCTGGATACTGGATTTTACGCCTTTACGTACCTAAATAGCACATAGATAAGTTGCCCTCTCTGAATCCCACCCCTGAAATTCCGACACCCGTGTACCAATCAAAACCAAACTAAATAGTGCAGATGGACATGCCCATAGTAAGCTACATTCCGAATTTCAACCTTCTACCTCAAAAAATGCTGAAATTATGAAGGGGTACACAGTTAAGACATTATAAAACCAATAAGTAGCTCCATTCTTTCGCTACTGAGTAATATAGATTATGAGCATTTGAGCAATCGTGCGTCGACAAAGCGATTTCCGTGCGTGCGCCGTTGTCAGTAATGCTTAAAAGATGAACAGAAAGTAATAATGTATTCTTTCTTGATAAATCGATTGTTATATGACATGCAATTAGCTTGGTATTCTTTACACTCACTTTTTATCACGTGAATTCGACTTAAAGGGTTCCACGAAAAATTCTGAAAAGTTGATACGACCGAGCTAAGACTTTGATGGTCATATTTCTGAAAACAGAATTTAAAAAAAGTTAATCCGTTTTCAAGTTATCGTGCAAACGGCGGCCGGCCGGATAAACGTACAGACCAAGGGCGCATTCTTATAAGTAGCTTTTATGCTAAAGCTCCTAATAATGAGTCGGATGTCGTGCGCAGAAATAGATTGAAACTAGGGCTCAAGATTTGATTAATCTGCAGACTTATAACTCAATTTTCCTAAATAATGTAGCTCGATCACTTATTCTACTGTAGTTTTCTGAATGCTCTGTAAAATATCCCGTGCTGAAGATGCTATATGCAGACTACAGTAACCGACGCCCTCTTTCTACTTATCATGACGAATGGTATAAATTTCCATTAACACTTCAGCACTTGAGTGCTTTCATTCCTAAGCTCCACTGCAGGTCAACGATGTTTCAACACGATATTATTAAAGGCACTTTCTAATCTTATTTAATCGTTGAATTTGTGAAATAAAACTGAATAATATTTAATTTCCCAGCTTTCTAGATAATATTGTTTCTTAGAGGCCATATAGCCAACAATTATCTCCAAAATTCAAGGAAATTAGCCCGCTTAAGTCCGGTTCAAATAATGCAGGTCTTGTTTAAAATAATCTACACATCGAATTTCACTCCACAACATACCAATATACCATAAAGAGTTTATGAAATATCCTCGTATTATAGACTTTCCTGTTCTCGATTTTGCCTGATCGCGGATTCGAGTCCCTCTGCGGCCATGGATTGGATGTTTGAATTTGTCCACGAAATGAGTAATGGCAATAGTCAAATGGAATCGTCTCAGAAATGCGTAAAGATATTGGACCTGGTTAACCTGAGTTTGTTATCGTCGTTGCTACTACTAATCTCCGTAACTTCAGCCATAGTAAGCCATTCCGACCCAAACAAAATAGTAATGTAAGAATTGCCTAGAGCATTACATATTATATGTCGAAAACTTAATATGAAGGTAAATCCAATAAGCAATTCCATACTTCCGCTACTTAATCAACTTTTTATTTGAGAATATACGTATAAGATCAGAAGAACAGCAAGAACGTTTATTCACGTCTTTATAGAATATGGCTCAAGTAACAGTCTCTGAAGGAAAAGCATAAAAAGCATATAAAGAAAACGAGCAGATGAAAAATAAATTGGAAACTGAAGGATGGGGAATTTAAAAAAATTATTTCAAAAATGATTTTTAACTACATGGTCGAAACCGTTGCTTTATGAGATATCCTCGAACTTACTTTTGTAAAAAAATATCATAACGACTCTCATAAAGTACACTGTTTCCTAATAAAAAAAATATGATTCTTATTTCCTTTAAGGCAGTGGAAAGGATTCCGTAAGCTGGTAAGGCAACAGGGATGGGGAAGGGAATGTTGTGAGAAACGGCAATGAAGAGTAAGATAGAATGTTTCTTTTCTGTTCTACGAGAGATAAAAGGTTTGCGAGCGTCGTCTTGAAAACTTTGCTACAGTTAATAAGCAGTTGGTGGTGATTTCAATTCGAATCAGTTTCTGCTGCAACCGATGTCGAGACTTAACAGCTGCAGACGCCATTGAAACCAGAGACAGAGATAAATTTCATACACGGCCATAAAAATAATGGTTTCTAGGCACGAGTTTCTTCTATTTTTTTGGCTCTCATTTGTATGGCGGAGAAAGAGTCCCTTGAAGAAGTGCAGATGGAAAATGAAGGAAGAAAATGGCTGAAAAGCGAAAGAAAAAATAAATTTGTAAAAGAAAATAGCCGAAATTTGATCTAAATCAAATAGCTTAAGTTTTAATTTATTGAAGAAAACGTTTAAGTGAAAAAATAAACCGAAACTGTAAAGGTTTATAAATGATCTACTTTAAAATCTTTTCTAATACATAATAATAATCTTTATAAACAAAACAGTACTAGTGTTACGTTTCGAATGTGAAGTTCAAATTTTCCCGCAATCATAAAGAATGCGTGTTTTGTGAATTGTAATGTATGTTTCTTTTGCATTTTTTCCACTGTGCCCACAATCTCCAGTAGCGCATTATATATAATACTTTACTGCTTAGTTTCTTCGATTTGCTTAAATTTTGTTCATCATTGTTTTATTAGGAGCTTTAGCATAAAAGCTACTTATAAGAATGCGCCCTTGGTCTGTACGTTTATCCGGCCGTCCGGCCGCCGTTTGCACGATAACTTGAAAACGGATTAACTTTTTCAAATTCTGTTTTCAGAAATATGACCATCAAAGTCTTAGTTCGGCCGCATCAAGTTTTCAGAATTTTTCGTGGACCCCTTCAAGTCGAATTCAGGTGATAAAACAGTGAGTGTAAAGATTCAAAGATACTGGCATGTCCTATAACAATCGATTTGTCAAGAAGGAATATATTGTTACTTTCGGTTCATCTTTTAAGCATTATTGACATCGGCGCGCGCACGTGAAATCGCTTTGTCGACGCACGCCTGCTCAAGTGCTCATAATCTTTAAGCTTATTAAGTAGCGGAAAAATGGAGCTACTTACTGGTTTTATTTTATACACGATTTGAATCACCCTTCATCATTTCTCCATTTTTTGAGGTAGAAGGTTGAAATTCGGAATGTGGTTTACTATGGGCATGTGCACCTTCACTATTTAGTTTGTTTTTGATTAACCCACTAAGGTCGGAGTTTTGGGGGTGAAAATTAGAGGGGATCAAAAGGTCTAGGTGTATTTATGCATATAAAGGAGTGAAATTCGGTATGCATATTCCTATAATCAAGATCTCAATTATATGAAGATTTTTTTCCCAAGGTATCCATGCCTTCAGGTATGAGAAGTCTGTAATGTAACTTTATTAAAAAAGTCCCCAGGTGATCCTAAAAATAGTAATTAAAATTACTGTGAGAAAGAGAACAGTGTATGTTTTCAAGTATTTAGTAAGCGTACGTCTATAGCTCATGACATTTTGATAGCCTATGTTGGGTATCCACTGTAAAGCTGTGTCAAATCTTGTGGGGCATCGATTCGATGAAGTAGTGGCAAGTATCCTGGTGAATCTGATACTAAAATGTGGACAGGTTCTCCAGGTCCGCATTCGGGGCGGTAGTGATGCAGCGCGCGAACCCGTTTCATCAACTTGAACGACAAACGTTCGATTAGGTTCTGTCGACTGAATTTAGTGGCCATGTCATTTAAATCTCCATCATGCTCTTAGAATAATTCTTGACAATTCCAGCAGTGTGGATGGTACATTAACCAGTTGGTAATAGCTGTCATCAACAGGAAACAATCAACGAGAATTGATGAACTTGGTCGACCACAATCTTCAGATATGACAGCTCTCGGAGATTGTTCTAATGGTATAATGGAATCTAAAGTTTCCCGTGAAAACTTTACCAACAGTGCACATTATGCACCGGGAATCTGGCGAAACAGACGGCCCTTTGGTGCGCTGTTATCCAATCAGTTTCTTTGGCATCACAATTGGGTTACGCAGTTCCATCAAAGACGATAAGAAAGGTTCCATGCACAGAAGAATTCGATGATCTCTGTGCTCTGAAACATTGCTCTGCTCACCACTATTGCAGCTATTGGTGATTTGTCGGAATGTTGCCATTCCAGGGTTCTCCCCAGGCCCTTTTAAAGGGGCGCGCCGCCCAGCTGATTGTGGTGACCGCCAGGCTGAAAACACGAAAAGCTGCACAATACCGCATAGTGTTTATATTTTTAATTGTTGTCCACCCGGCTACTTCATCTTTCCATCCATCTGATAAAATTTTCTGGGGAGAACACCGCCATTCGGTTTCTCTAGCATCAATAATATGCGACCGATAAGTGGCTGGACTAAGGTTTATCGTTTGTCCATCATAGGTCTGTTGGCAAAAACTATTAACGTTCGTGTCCTGAAAAACCAGTTGAAAATGCGTGGTACTGCATTACCATAATGGTGTTAATGAAAAGCATCGTTACTGTATTCACGACGTCGGTCGTTCTGTTGCCAATTTTTTTTCGTATTTTTTTGACTTCAGATTCGGATAGAGCAACAAAAATAAGTAAAAGTTATAATTAAGGCTCGGATTTTAATGTTAGTGATCCACCTTAGCTTTTTTTTCGAATCTAAATGTCACAAAATACTCTTTAGACATCTCAATAAGTAATAGGAAACTTCTAAAAACAATTCTATCACCTTTTTCCACCTTTTCAAGGGAACCCATCTTTTCTTGAAAAATAAGTTGTGCCCATAAAGTTAAGGATAGCTGTCGCTTTAAAAATCGTGAGTTTTGTATACAAGTAGGTCACGGATTTGCTTTTACCTTATAATGCTATTGGGACCTTCTATTGATAAAGACTGCGACTTTTTATGCTGGATGACAGAGGAAAATCATAAAATTTTTGGGGACGTTGGGTGACAGTGAAGTAGAATGTGTTAAGAATGTTAAAAAGACGTACCAGAACAATGACATGAAACAGGAATTGTTTGCAGTTTACAACTATAACTACTTGGTTGATTCAATAACATATATATAAGCAAGGAGAGAGCAAAGAAAGACAATAGAAAATTTTGATGAATGTCCTCAAAAATTTAGATGGATTTGCCAAAGAAAAGCTAAAGAGAAGCTTTAGCAAAAAACCTGATCTCAATGCCATTGGCGATCCTGCAAGCTATGATGATTTAGAGTTCGGATAAAATTTTTCTCTAGTATCTGTGGTTGTGGAACGTTCTTTCACCGTGTGTAAGAACATTCAGAGAGAGCTTCTTATTCGAAAACATAGAAATAAATAACGATTTCGATTTTCGGTTTTGTATGTTTGTTCTTTGTGTCCATCAGTCTTTGTTTACTTTGCCATTAAAAAAGAAAACGTTTTGTTTTACCTGCTTATTATTATTACTAAAAATAATGTCAATCTTTCATATTTATTTTATTTTATTTTATTTGAAAAATTAGTACATAGGAAATTTCAACCAGGGCCATTATAGCCGTAACCGGCAAGAAGGTCCGTGGGTGGAGTGAACAACAAAAAAAAAAGAACAAATTTAAAACTACATGTTATTTCCATAATAAAGTTATAGATTATTAAAAACATTAAAAAAATGAGTTGTTAGTAAAAAGAAAATTTTTAATTATTAGTATTAAAAATAGTAACTAATATATTAAGTATATTTTAATTGTATTTTTTCCACCTTTTCAGTCTTATTTCCCAACATTTTTTTTATATTCCACCCATCTTTTTTAACACAATTTTTCCACTTTAAATCCGAGCCCTTGTTGGTTAAGGTTAAAATTTTGATCCTTCGATGCGGGTCACAAAACAAAAATTTAAACAATCTGATGCTGTGGCCCCAGATCGAAGGACCAAAATTTTAATTTTGACTACTATTTTGGCCATGTTCCCTAATAAACAGGACATGTATGCTTACTATAACTTTTACTTACTTTTTCTTATGCTCTATCTGAATCTGAAGTCGAAATCAAAAAATTCGAAAATAATTGGCAACAGAACGACTGACAAAAAATTCCAGCATATTTTCCTCATAACAGTAATGTTTATATAAAAACCCATTCCAATATTTTCAAGGCAGTAAAGAGATAATTCCATATTAGATTATCAAACTTAATTTTATAGGGTTTGAATACTCCAGAATGCCAATTTTAGAATCAGAGGCAGTAATTATATTGCTGTTTTTTCGGGGTGCTACCCAAAATTTTCGAGAATCTGAATGTACCGCGCAAACAATTAGTGCTACAAAGTTGCGCCGCTAGTTGCTCTTGTTTTATGTATCTTTTAACCATGAATCTGCAAGTGCACGTATTCACGAGTTTCGGCTGTTTTCTTCACACCTTGTTTGCGTGGCTATTCTCCGAAATAGCGGGTATTAAGGAGCAAAGAATTTGCATTAAATTTTGCTTCAAACTCAACAAAATTGCAGCTTATAGTGGTTTATATACTGAGTTAGGTTTATTTTCTCTTTTTACAATATTTATGGCTAGTTCTAGGAAAAAACTTTATTATGGTTTGAAGATTAATCCTTTATTCACTTTAAGCCAGTTGGAAAGGAAAACATAGCAAACAATCTCTGCAACTGAAGACCCATCCTATCAGTGGCCGAAAAATACTTCCACATTTCGCAGAAAAATCAAGCTCCCATTTTGTTTTGTTTTGTTTTTTATTTTCGAGGAATTCTGGATAAGGAGTTTATTCCATCTAATTAAATTCAAATTTCACTGCAATTTTTTGAGAAGAGTGAGAGAAAATTTGAGGCGCCATCGGTCTCACAAATGTGAAAGAAAGAGAGGGGTTGCAAATTTTCACCATGACAAGAGGGGTTGCAAACATTTTGCTCACGGTCAGGAGCTGACAATAAATGACATGACCACTGTTGCCCACCATATATATAAGCATTTCCCACTGTTCGCTAAAATTAGTTTTGGCTGTATTGAAGGTGTTATGAGTCTGTTGAAGAGATCCAAGGAGATTTGCAGCAGATGCTAAACACGTTATAACTGGCAATGACTGCTTCTAGAGATAAATAAATCTCTAGCATCGTTGTATACAAGCTCATTACGGCTATTTCGAAAGTGAGTGTAACACTTAAAGTATTCATGTTTTTTATGCACAATATTTTGGGAAATTTTGATGGCGCTGGTAAGGGCGCCAGTGATTGCCTCGTATTCGTACTAGTTGCCCATACTGCAACAGCGTCGCCCTAAAGAAACACCTCAAAGAATATGCATGAGGAACATAACTTTGTGAAAAATCTTGAAACTCAAAGATATAAAATATTTAAAAGCGTCTTAGGTAGCTGCTGTAAACGTCAAAGGATTTTGGATTATATTATGCAAATATAAATTTCAGCTTTTTTGTCCGCCTTAACAACGCGACCTTTCTGAAAGAAACGAACTAACTTTTGATGAAACTTTAAAGAGCCATCTCAGATGAAATCTATGCCATTTAGATAAACGAATAACAAGCATATTTCTGTGGAGATTTCTCTTTTTGAAAACGCGAATAACTTTTGAAGTAGCAAACAAAATTATAATGTTCTATGTTTGATGGAACATTTGAAAAACTTTTGGCAATGACAATTCAGAATAATCACTATCGATTTTTAACGTAATTTATGTAATCATGCTGATGATTAAAACAAATGACTGGTAGCTTTTAAATTTCGTAAAATCGTTAGTAGTTTTCAAACGGGCTTATTATTCTCTACAGCACAACGCTAAATACACAGTCCAGGCACACAAATCATTCCCTTTTGTTCTCTTCGAGCCTTCGTCCGTAGGATGAACTCCTTCAGCTGGAGATTTTCCTCCACTAGTGCCTTAGCTTGTTATTCTCGAGGCACCGTGACCTTTGAAACTAATCCCCGTTCACAATACCTTCTGCCAAACGAACTCGAGCAATCCAAAGGAAGTTCATTCTTCACTGTGCTCAGCAGAACGCCTTCAGCATTTCACTTCAGGGAACACTAGATTATAATTATCTTCTGTTCTTCAGATATTACTTTTGTATACACACAAAAGCAGATTATTCAACCTTTTTTCCGTGCTATGGCCATAATATTGGTAATGCAAGCCAAGTATGTATTGATTTTTGCTCATTGATTATTCTTGAAATAATGAATCACTTCTTTTAAAAATATATAGGATTATTTAGATTAAAGTTTATTTTAATGAAACTAAAATAAAGACAAAAGTTCTTTCGACTTAAATAAGACATTATGCTAATGCTTGAAGCCGCTATTTATATCAACGAGTTGCATAATTCATAAACGGCATATTTTCAACGCTGCCATTAAGCATTTTTAAGTTTTTGAGTAAATTAGCTCGTTGAAATTTTTCGGAGAAACAAAGGAAATGCAATTGTTCTTCATTTTCGCTTTCCGAGCCTCATTTCTGTTGGGCAAACAATAAACAATTTCCAATTCCCATTTAAGAATTCCTTTCTTACAGTATTATGGTGCTTTAGGCCAAAAAAATCGTTTGAATGGTTTAGACCTGATTGGTCGTCACTTCCCTTCCACAACTTGGGAAATAAGGAGAAATTCGTTGTTCCTTACAAAGCATAAAGTGAAAATTGAAAACAGCTCTCGCGCCACTTCTGCTTGATTGATTTTCGCTTTTTTTCCCTTCCTTTTTTGGGAAACCTCTAATGGAATTCATTCATACATTTCGTTTTTATCCTACCAACTCCACTCCCACATTATTACCCCTAGGGGGGTCTCTGACACAACCGTAAATAACCGGTTTCCTAGGCAACTATCGTTTGGGGAAATCCACTTCGCAGCTAATCATGACGTGAGGACGGTGGTTAATTGTTCGCTTGATGAGTGGTCTCCGCCTCGTGCGCTGACAGCTGAGGAAAAAGACCCCGCTCCGCCCAACCTTACACTAATAACACTCGACTCTTGATGAAATGCCAATTGACTCCATGAGAATTACCACGCGAGAGTAAAGCTGTTTTGTTGCAACATGATTCGCAGCTTAATGCAGAAAAAAATGAACTTGTCGTTTGGTTTTTTTAAGCCTTTGGTGACTTTTTCTCTCGAATATGAAGACAGAATCAAATCAAGTCCAAAATTCTACGTTTATATCCAACTCGACAAAACGGATGATTAAATTTTTTAGGCAGAAATCGCTTATGGGAGCGAAAGATAGACTATAACTTTCTGCCGTTGAAATAAATTTCTATTGACAAAATTTTAGAGTTCTATTCACATGTTAAAAACATTTTTCAAAACTATACATTGATTTTTAAATAATCACCTAAAACTACATTTAAAGGGATCTGACGTAGAACAAGGGGTAAAATCATTATACCAATTATTTTTTTAAAATTTCATATGGTTTATATATTTAAATAATTTCCTAAATTTAAAACCTCTTTGTTGGATTTTTATGTTGAGACCATTTCGGAGATGCGCTGAATGCAATAAAAAATATTGCCGGTTAT
>JAHWFO010039269.1:1069624-1116574 GCA_023313115.1 Rhysida immarginata
GGAGCCCCATCCTGTTGAAAGTACGAGGGAAAGCTGCCATCTTCATTCAGAAATGAGGGAAACACCACTTCTTGCAGCATTTCCAGGAAGCGTTGAGCATTTAGGTTCTGGTCAATGAAAATGGGTACAATTACACGGGTACCCCATATTCCACACCACACCATTGTGACATTTCATGTCAGTATGTTCTCTACGCCTGGCAGAGGGCAATAGCTTAATTGAGTGGTGGTTGTGTTTTGTGTATTGTTTGTGGTGCATGGGAGTGGTGGAGATGGGAGTGTCGTGTTGTTTAATTCGGAGTGGGCGTGTGAATGTGTGTTGTGTTTTGTTTCAATGATGCTGTGTGGTTTGGAGGTGGTGTTTTAAACAGCGTAGGTGTTGTTCTAGTGCATTGTTAAGCTGTGGTTTATGGGTGAAGCAGTTTGTGGTTTTTCTTGGTATTACTTTTATTTTTATTTTTTCTATTTAAACGTTTGCCCCAGTTTGGGGGTTGTTTTCTTGTGTGGAGGCCCGTTTGTTACAGTGCAGTGGGCAACGAACCTCGTTATTTTTGGGAAAAGATTAATTTCCCGTTATTTTCATTGGACGTATTTTCCGTTGTTTTCGTTTAATTGCGGATTTTAGGATTTTACTGTTAAATATGATGTTTTTTTTATTATAGTAAAAATTGCATTTTATTTTGCAAGGCCGTTGTTGCTTTATAAGAAAGCAACAACGACCGAGCATTGTTGGACTGCGATTGTCTTCTTGGAGGTTTTCCGGGAAGATGACGGGAGCTTCTGTTCCTATTGTTATGATGAGTTTTTTTTTAAGCTGTTCTTCGGAAGTTTTTTATGATGTTATGAAAAAGTTGTCGCCCTGTGAAGACGTATATGGTATACATAGAAACCCTTGTTACGTGTTCGAATCTCGACGGCCATATTGGTCGGAGCTCGATTTAGTTATTATTAATGTTTAAATTTATGTTGCTTTAATTAATTGATATGAGCTAACTGCAAGCATAAACAGTAGTTTTGTGGAAAGTTTGGAAGAACATGTAACCCAACCTGGTGTAAAAAGGAACGTTCGTCGGAAAACGTGATCAAGCCGTCAGCACAAGCTCAGGTAAAAGTCTGGCAGGGAAGCCACCGTCGGCCCCTGCGTGTCTTCGGACGAGCGGGTGAGTGACTCGTTTCTTTTCTGACAGTTTCTCTGTCCATCGAGGACGCTTATTCTCCCCCCCCCCCCTTGATGTTCTGCTGTTGGTCGTTCAGCTGTTGGTCCCGAGCCCCGTCGTTCAGCTAGAGCTGAGTTTCATTCTGTACTCTTGAACGCTGTCGTTTGCGTGGGTGAAGTAGAAGAGGAGATACCAAGTACTATTTTGTATTGGCTGAACTATAAATCTGTGTGTGATTTTTCGCTAGTGGTAATTAATGAAAGGTGCTTTGTCACCGATAAGGAATCCTGGTGTTGTGTATGGCTTGTGGGGTATGCGGCTTGGCGTAGTGGGAGGTGATAGTTGCCGTTGCGAACTTGGTCAATGATCTGTTTCCAGGACGCATGCCCAGGAACCCGTTGGTTGGTGCTGTGGTGACGGCCATCCACTTATTGTCTTGTATAAGTGTCGGTTCTGAGCGCTCTGTACCTGAACCGGGCCTACGGTGGTTTCGGTGATCCTCCCCTGTTGCTAAGTAAAAGGGGCACGTGACGCTTTCGCGTCGATCTGTGGAATATTTGATGCCCGTGTTGAGGAGGGCTGGCTCAGCTGGAGCCCGTCACCCAGCCACATTGTCGTTGCTTACCGGGACAGTACTAAAAGTCGCATAACGGGTTGCAAAGAGGATCCCTCTCTTATTTGGGGTACGAATCTAAGCCACCAGAGCCGCATACCTCAAACACGTAAGGGTCTAGCCAACACCACCTCTACTCAAAGCCTGAGCGCAAAAATTTCATACATTGTTACATCATCATAAAAAGTCATCTTTAATCGCATTTCTACCAATAATAAGCTCTAAATTATGACTTGGTATCATGATGTAACAATGTATGACGTTTCCGCGCTCAGGCTTTCTCTTTAGGTGGTGTTGGTCTAGCCCACGTGTATCATTTGTAATAGTGATTAGTTTACTTAAAATTTAGTTAAAGGGGCCCCTTTAGACGAACCTTTAGTATGACTAAGTTTAGTAAACATCTTTTTGGTGTCAAGAGCGCCCATAGTTTTTTACTGCACTGAGTAATAGTTACGTGTATGGCATATGAGTGTGTAGAATATTAAAGTATCCCGTTTTGAACATTAAAGGTGTATGTGTGTGTTATTTAAATAGTGGTAAGTTTAATTGTAGAGCTGATGTCTTGTGACGAGGTCCCGAACCATCGACAAACGCCCCGAGTGAAGATTTCAGGTAGCTTATAAATGTAAGACTATTTACGAGTGATTTGGCACACAATAACCTTTACATCACTAACTACCTTGCAAGATTCCATCCAATATGGATTGTAGTCACTCCAATACCCGTGGTTGTGACGGTTGACAAAACCACTGACATAAAAGTTTGCCTCGTCACTGAACAAGATACCTTGTGCAAAAGAGGGATCTTGTCGATGTCGCTCTAGGGTCCACGTGCTGGGTCATCCTCTATTAGGTGCTGGAGTATCTGAATCTTGAATGCTGAGCATGAAGGATTCGTACGATCGATGACTGGCTGATTCCACATTCGTGTGCTGCGTTGTAGGCTCTTGACGAAAGACACCAAAAAACCATTGTTGAGGTTATCTCGTCAGTAGCACTTATTGGACGGCGACTCCGTGCCTTGTCAACCACAGTCCCATTTCTTGGAATTTCTTAATTAAGCACCTGACAGTGTTGTGTGAAACTGGAGGTCTTTCTGGGTGTCGGTTGTTAAAATCCGCAGCTATGAGACGGAAACTTCGTTCTCCAGACATCAAAATGACCTCAATTCTCTCCTCCGTGGTCAAAGCCATCTTCAGTTACCTGCAACAAAATGAAACATAATGTGTTGTAACTTTTGAACCATAACTGTTACTTCAAATCTGTTTACAGGAATGAAATTGTCAGAAAATGCTGATGTTATTTTGATACATCACACGACCCCCTTTTCATTAAAAAAAAACTTGACTTAGATTCAAGATGGCGGCCATGTTCGGTACATACCGTAAGAGATAGACCACCTCACCCATACCTTACTGGAATATTCAGATTTCCCAATTCCTGCAAGGTTTTCGAAAAAGCAGGGTGTACTGCGACTTTTGCTCACCCAGTACTATAGATATACAATGGGAGTTTCGTATGCAAATTTTCAGGTGTCGATTGCATCGCGTTAAAACTTGTTTTTTAGCAGAGCGGTATCAGTGTTGTCAATTCAACTACTAGCAGTGACTGAAACGTCATGTAATGTGATTATGGCTAAACGACGAGAATTATCAGAGTTTGATGGGCGAAATGGTAGTTGAAGCTAGACGCATGGGATATTCCATATCTGAAGTGGTGCGGGCATTCAACATTCCTCGACCCACAGTGTCAAGGATGCACAGAGGGTATCTCATTTCAGGCATTACCTCCCACCATGGATAGCGCAGTGCCCGACCACGACTGTTAAATGTTCGTGACAGACACACTTCAGTATATCAGTTAACAGCGACATGCAATAAAGTGCACGCTAGAAATGTGTCTATAAGGTCAGTGCAGTGAAATTTGGCACTGATGGGATATGGCTGCAGAAGAACGACAAGAGTGCCATTTTTCTCTTGAAGTTGTCCAAATATAGGGGAGAGTGGGGCAAAGATGTCCAAATACAGCGAATCAGCCGAATATTTCCCTTTTTCCAGATAAAAGGTACGACGTGCACCTTTCTGTGTGTTGCTTAGTCAGTGCACACAGAGTACAAGTCATCGTGGGACGTGTTATGACCGAACGAAGTAAATTATGTAAGTTAATGTGTTTTCATGCGGTTTTCGTAAAATTTACAATGTTTCATCATTTAGCTGCAGTTCAGTAATGACTCGTTTGATTAAAATTTCTTCTAGATTTGTGTTAGTTATTTATCGATAATATAAGTCGACTCAGTTTTCTCCCATTAGGCTTAATTTGTTGCTCATGGAATTTTTTTGTTTTTAAAGTGAGAGGATGGAGCAAAGTGGATAATTGATGAAGGGGGGAAAATGAATCGGGAAAGATGTGAGACCATTGCCTACTTAGACTGTTGGAGAAGTGCGTAAACGAAGTGTCAGTGGGAAACGTTCCGAAATATTGACAAGCTCGCCAGAAACGGGAAAAATCATGCAATTCTGCAGCTAGAAGCTCGAGAGGCAAAGATTCGAAGAAATGTGTGAACAAACTTGAACTGTCAAAAGCTTCGGCGTCATTGGCATCCTATGAAGGACAACTTGATTTTGTCTGTGATCACTGTACCTCTTAGGCTATTCGGTGTGTATGATCCAGTTTGCCCCCGTCCACTGATCCACTTTGCAGATATTTGTAAAAAGATTAATATTAAAAAAAAATGCTGGAGTATATAACTGTGATTGCTTCATATTATTGTTCCCATTGCTTTGAGGTATTGGATGTGTGTGAATCTGAGAAAACTAACTCAAATTGCGTAGCTTTAATCTTCACCTAGAATTAAGTGATCTAGTTTGCCCTACTCTCCCCTAAGGGTCGTCCAGATGGCAATGAGACTGTTATTTATGATGGTTGGTTGGTTGATGTACAGGGTGGTTATAAAATAAATTCGCCTACTCAGAGCCCACTAGAGCCCAATCTAAAGAACCGATTGTGATGGACTCACAGCACGCCATCGGAGACTGCGCTGTGATGTTGTGCATGCAATCATTGCCATTTCCATGGAAATTATGCATTCTAGACATATGTTGATATGGATTTTTTTGTTACTTTTCTTGTCAGGAATCACTCCCTGAAGTTTGTCCCTCGTGTTTAGTTCACCGTGTATAAAGTAGATAGCTTAGGATATGGGGTATTAATAGTTTCTGCAAACTGAATTGCATTCAGAACAAATTCTATTTATGCTCTGACGAATTCACTGCCCGAGAGACCTTGTATTAGATATTAGGATCTCTATTCTAATTACATGAATCGGTGCTTTAATACTTTAAAATTTATTTCTTTTTAGTTATTCTTTAGAATTGTAAATTTGGCACTGAAAGGACGTCGTGAGTGATTGTATTGAGAATTATTTGTCCATACATAGCTTTCTTAAAATAATAAAACTTCATGCTTTTAAGGATATACATTATTTGTTTGAATTAGGAATTTTTAAAAAATATAAGTACATATAATAATAAGAGCGTTAGCAATGAAAATGAGACTTTATCCTAATATCTAGTTTGGTCGTTAATTTTTTTTTCCAGAATAAATTAGCTGTCCGCAATGCTTCGTTGTTATCATTAAGCGGATGGTTTTGTAAATAAATATCGCATGGAGATGGTGGCCGAGCATGTTTTTTACGTGTTCATTGGTTTAATACTTGATAACTTAACTGCACACTTGTTAAGTGTTTAATTACGTATTAATCTGATGA
The DNA here is from genome assembly GCA_023313115.1 of Rhysida immarginata. Classification (NCBI taxonomy): domain Eukaryota; kingdom Metazoa; phylum Arthropoda; class Chilopoda; order Scolopendromorpha; family Scolopendridae; genus Rhysida; species Rhysida immarginata. The sequence goes on from JAHWFO010039269.1 coordinate 1,075,159, forward strand.
ACTTTATATAGTCATATGCCTTTCTTCTCTCAAATATAGTGACGGTGAATTATTAGTTTGCAGCTGCATTCAACGATGAAATAAAGAGGGCGATTCAAGTTTACATGCGCGGTATCGAAGGAGAACGCCTTAAAATTTTGTTTGATGGCCCTGAAGAGATCCTTCCGTTTTTGGAGACCGTTGTAATTGTCTTGGATGATCCCATTGGAAGCATCTGGAAGGAGAAATTCCGAACGGTGTCTGTGACATTAAAAACAGTTGCTCTGGGTACGGAGGAAAATTGGCAAGGAGAATGAGGCTTCTCTCCTGGGTTTTATTATCCATCAAACATTTTCCATCTATGCAAAAAAAAGAAAGAGAGAGAGAGAGAGAGAGAGAAAATAATTTTTTATAAAAGAACTGCTCTTTCTTCCCATCACTTTTTTAATGCTTTAAATTCAGCTTTTCTTCAAATTTATTATTTCCTTCCATTTCAGTTGTGTTCAACGATGACTATTTTCTCAAAGTTTATCCTAATATCTTCCTTTTATTCGTTTGTCAACCACAAAAAAGAAAGCTGTGATAATTTATTTTATATGATCGATATAAAAACCCTATGTTCAAAAGATCCTCCATAAACTTTACAAATAACTTCATTCAGAGTTCATTTTCTACTTTAAATGTTAATGCGATACAAAGCTGGTTTTAATTAAGTTTTAAAAAATTTTTCTTTATTTAGAATTTTAAGTTCTTCTTAAACTCGTTTTTTCAGTTTTGAGATATTAAACTTCACGGCACAAAAAGAAAACCAGATAGAATATAAATTTACACTACATAATCTATACAATTTTTTTTTTTTTTTAATTTTTTTTTATAAAGTTTTAGAGCTAGTTGTAAAATAAAAAAGGCAACATTGCTCATCATAAACTAAAATACCAAATATAAACAAATGAGGGGTGGCCTAAAGGTGAAAACCTGTCAGGTAGCTGCCCCCCACCATAACAAATATTATAAAAAAAATAAAAAAATAAAAAAAATAAATAAATTAAAAAAAAATAAAAAAAATGATATTAGCAATTAATTTTGAAGAATAAATCATTAGATGGTCAGTGAGGGTTTTAATGGTACGCCTACCTCAGCTGTTCGAATTAATGATGAAAAATAGGAAAGAAAATTCCGCAGCCCGGATTCGAACCAGGAACCTTTGGCTCGGACTGCCAACACGCTTACCAATTGCGCCACTGCGGCCATGAAAGCGAACCGCTATTTACATGACCTTAAGGCTTGGTTAGAGCAGTTACCTAGTTCGCAGGCTGGGACTATCTTTCCTACCTTTATTAAAACCCTAACTGACCATCTAATGATTTATTCTTTAAAGAATTTACGCCTTAGGAAAGATAGTCCCAGCCTGCGAACAAGATAACTGCTCTAACCAAGCCCTAAGGTCATGTAAATAGCGGTTCGCTTTCATGGCCGCAGTGGCGCAATTGGTTAGCGCGTTGGCGGTCCGAGCCAAAGGTTCCTGGTTCGAATCCGGGCTGTGGAATTTTCTTTCCTATTTTTCATCTTTCATAATTAATTTTGTCAGCGTAAGAACGGATGCACAAGAAAGTAAGGATATAAAGCTGCGCGGTGTGTTCAGTAACTTTTACGCAGATACTTCAATTCATCTTTCCGAGTCCCAAGTCTGGCTAGTCAAGATTCTACTGAGACTTTACTGGACATAACTAAATCGATTGCAAGTGATGCGAAGAATTGAAAGCACGACGATGGAACTTCAGGAAGGATTTATTACTATAAGCCAATCAAATTATTGGAGTAATGTTTCAGAGACATCAAATTTATGTAGCAATAGTTTTGTTTTGTTCAAGAAAGTATCAAATAGCAAATACTGGCACACGTTTCACAAGATCCCTGGTAAAGAAATTCGTCCTACCACTAGCACGGTAACACGGTAACACAGTAACACGGTAAACCAGTAGCATTAACTGAATTTTACAACCCGTGAATCCGAACCACTATTTAGACTTTTGTAGCTCTTGACCGTATTCACTCTTTTAAACTACTAAGTCTGGCATCAGCTCGGCGAAAGTTTTTTTTTCTTATATGGTCTTCTTTTTTAAATCCGCGGAGGCTCTTACGATATCAAAATAGGCCTTGTGTAGGCGATAAATTTGTATGTAGTTGTTTTTCATGAACTTGGGCCTTTGATTCTTATACCGAAAATCATAAACTTTGATGTATGACCGCTGTCTGTTTCAACACGATGGAACTCCCTGTGATCCTAGTTTCTTGAAATTATTTCAGTTCCCTGTTCAGAGTTCTGATCTTAATCACATAGAATATCTCAGGATGAGCTGGAGTGATGAATACTACACATGGAATCCAACTTTCTTCTTCGCTCTCATCTCTGACAGAAGCTTTGCAGATCCACTCTTGTGAGACCTATCGGAAATTAGTTGAAAGCATGCCTCAATGTGTGTCGCTGTCATATAAGCAACTGAAATATTTTTTCCAAGATATTGACCGATATAGAAGAAAAGAAGGACTTTACACAAAAACCTGAAATAAAACAAAAATTGAACAAACGGTGTTAAGACCGTGGAAAAAATTTGATGTTTCGTATAGAAGCTATCCTTTGTCAAAACAAAAAGTAAAATTTTTTTTTTCCCAAATTATTTTGATAAACGAATACTTTTGAAAGCATAATGTATCTGTTCAATTTAGAGAGGGTTCTCGTGTTTCTCCGTGTCTTTTACATACTTGCTATACCACCGTCCGAAACCTTATTATTCTGGAAGATTATTTGAACAAGTGGAAGGAAAGGCAGTAGTTAGGCTATAGCATACATTGATTGATTTAATATTTTTCATTTGAATATTCTCATTTTGAGCTATGTTTTTATAGAGATGATCATAAAATCCTTTTACCGAGCAAATAGCGAATGAGTTCAGCTGTATAGAGGTAAAAGGAGGACATTTTAAATACATTTTTGAAGATATTGATGATATTTCTCTGAACTCATCTGTTAAACATAAGACATAAAAATATCATTAAGACTGCACAAGGTGTGACAATTAAATACCCGGACAGAGTCGGTGCGTAAAATATAAACAAAAATTCAACATGACAAGACACGGTTTGTTTGAGTCACCTATCGCACTGCAGCTGCATAAATTTTTTTAGTAGCGTACAGGGTTCGTCTTCAGACACGCATTATAGCGACCATGTGAACAAGTATCTTCGAGAAAAAATTATGGAAAAACAGGTTTGCATTAAATTCTGCCTAAATTTGGGTAAATCGGCTACGGAAACACCAGATGTTGAAAACTGCCTACGAGAACGATGCCCTATTCCGAACGAGTATATTCGAGTGGTTTGACCACTTTCGTGATGGCCGTGAAGACCTTTCAGATGACCCGCCCCAGTTTCTATCCGAACGCCAGAAACCACTGAGACAGTCAGGAAGCTCATCACTGCTAATCGCCGAATCATAATTCGTATGCTTGCGGATGCATTGTGCTGCAACAAGTTGGGTTCTTTCTTCACGATAATGCCCGGCCGCCTACTGCCATTCATGTATGTATCGATTCCTGCTCAAACACAGCATTACACAGCTCAACCACTCCCCCCCCCATTCTCTGGATTTGGCCCCTCCAGACTTTATCCTGTTCCGAACACTGAGAAAAATGTGACGTCGGAAATCAAGAGGATTCCGTACGAGGACTTCAAAAGCTGTTTTACAAACTTGTACAAATGCGCTCAAGAGTGCATTGTGTTCGGTGGAGATTACTTTGAATCATATTAAACAGAATTTTCATTTGGACTTCCCCTTTGTGATTAGTCCGGGTATTTAATTACCACGCCTTTTATATATAGATTTTGAGTTTTATCCCAAAGTCTTTCGGGTAAAGGGATTTTATGATCCTCCAGTATTCACGTGATTGTTAGTCTTATGATTAATTAAAGAAACAGTGCAGTAATTGATATCGTTATGTTTCAATTACTCGGTTTAGTAATACAGAAAGTTAAAAACAAGAAGCCCTTAATAAAAGAATAGCCTAATATACTGTATGGTGTTTTCGAAAGTTCTTTAAAGTGCAACAAGATGAACTTCGCCTTTTAATTCACTTGCCAAGGAAGACCTGGGGGTCTAGGCTGAACTCATCGACAAGCTGTCGATCTCGACAAAATCTAACCGTCGATAAGTGGCATATTACACATTTATACACAAGTTTACAAACATTTACACATTTATCCATGTATACACATAAATACATACATAAACACATACCTGTAGACACAGTATATTATTATTTTCACAGTTCAAGTTTCGTAGCACAAGAGATTGCTTCATGTATATAAATATTTTTAAACAAGTTTTTGTTAATATTTTTAAAAAATGTGTATTCTTGAGCTGTGTGTATTTAGCCTGCAGGCCGGAAACGAAGGAAAAGAGGTTTTAATAAGAAATCTGTTGTTAAATTCTGAAATAACGATCGCCAAGCGCATAGTCGACTGCTCTTGAATTGTAGACAAGAATGTGCATAGTCGACTGCTCTTAAGGCAGTTGTTGATGGTCAAAGTCTACACTAGAAAATCGACGGTGTAGAGTCTGTGCACTGTAGACTCTGTAGGCAAGTAGACAAGTCTACACTGTAGGCTCTGTAGACACTGTAGACAAGTCGTGTTCATGCTAGCTCGAATCGACAAATGCGTCATTAACCACGTGACCATCGACACTTGTCGACAGTCGACTGCTTGTCGGTGAGCTCAGCCTAGACCCCCTGACCCCCACAGTGAACAAAAAACATCCCAATTCAGGTTTTCGTCAGAATTTAAACTTAACAATGAATTTAAAGCTTTTAGATGTTTTGGTTTGGTTTATTTGGTATCAACGTCCTTTTCAATGCTATGGCCATTTCAGGACGGCGTTATAGGGGCCGCAAATTTTGCCTCGCAAGGGTTCTTCATAGTCGGCAAACGACTACACGAGGTCGACGGCTTTACTTCCCTTCCGAACGAAGTGCGTGATCTCAGGATTTTTCCCCTGCAAAAATCCTCATTGTCCTCGGCCGGGGTCGAACCCGCGTCCTCGGGCATGCTTTTAGATGGGGAATGTATTTTGAAACATTGTTTCATTCCTGAATATGAAATTTCGATCGATAAAAATTAGAAATTTTGATCGATATGCTCTAAAGATGTTAAATAAGATTTGTACAATTATTTTTTTTAAATTCTAGATAATAAAACAGCTATAAGAATTTATAACTCGAAAGGATTCCTTTTATAGGGAGGTTAACAGACGAGCAGGTGTGAAAAGTAGCCGAATAAGGCTAATGTCGAATTCACCATTATTGACGTTATTAAAAGCTTTCATTATATTCATTAAGGGAGTTTCATTAGAAACATTTAGAATAAGCTCTTTTAATTACAGTTTATTAGAAATTAATGTAGTAATTAATAATACTAAAATAATTTTAATATTTAAAGAGAGTTTTAAATGACCTGATGATGGACCTAGACTATATTAAAGAGCGATCACAGATTTCGAACAATTTTAAAGCAATTTAGATAACGAAACTCATAATAGTATTTAATTAAGTTGCAAATGTAAAATCGAAAATGTAATTAAAATTGAAAATATGGAGAGAGAAAGGATATTTCAAATTATTTTGGAAAAATATTTTGGATATTTTCACTGTTTTTGAGTATATTTCTCTCCTTAGAAGTGGTAACACGAAAAGATAGGACAGTTCAATATAAAGCATTATTATTTCGAAAAATTCGCCAAGTTTCATAATTAATTTAGTTCTCAAAGAAAATTGTTGAATAAGTTCATATTTACAACAACATGTAATGTCGACTTTGCTTATATCTTTTTAGTCTCTTTTTTTTCTGTACACTTGAGCAAACGCAGATTTCTGTTTTTGTTGGGAGCTTTTTTTTTCTATTTCTTTTTTTAAATTCTTTCGATTTTAAAAGCGTTGCTTTACGTGCTCCACTCCCTTGGCATTGTTGTGAGAAAGGTTGAAAGGGAAACACGATTATCGAGATTAAACTTCCAAGAATTTCGGTTTCTTGTCCCTAACCGGTTCTTAGCCTTTGACCTCAGACTTCCTTCACTCCCCGCGAGGCCCCTTGATCGAATGTGAGGTTAAGAATTAGGAAACCGGAGTCATTAGGAGAAATCTGGTGGTCAGCTGTGTCGTTTCCTGAACAACACAACGAAGAGATAACGAAGGTAGAGCTTTTGCTCTTGGGCTCTGAAGGAGACAGTAAATCAGCGGAATACGACCTGCTGATAGCAATTGATTCAGTCATATTATCAGCAAGTGGGAGGCAAACTGTGTGTGGGCAGGGGGACTCAATGGGTGAAAAGGAAAAATACTCGATAGAACTTCTGACAGAATATTAATCATTAGGCACAGCAGTGGGTGCAATAGGAGAACTCGAGTAAAACGGAACTAGAGAGACCATCTTCTACGAAACTTAAGTTAATTTTAAAAGGAGAGCGTGTAATAGTATTATAAAAAGAATATCATGTTAAGATCCAGTGCATTTTGATTATCCTTTCCAAGCATCGTGTTTATTATTTATACAAGATTAGTTTTTTTTTTTAAATTTGCTATGACGGTATTAATTCCTCACAAAGAAGAAAACGCAACCTCTTGTCCACATTAAAGTTTAATGAACCGTATGCGCATTCCGACTGTCCTTACAATCATCAATCAGCGGAATACAAGGAAAGGAATAACAGATTAAATAAAAGGACAGGGCCAATCAAAATACAGGGGCACTCGAAATGCGCATACGGTTCATTAAACTTAATGCGGACAAGAGGTTGTGTTTTCTTCTTTGTGATTATATTTATCCAGAGTCACTCGGTCTCTCAGGCTATTGATTCCTGTCAAATCACAATTTGTCTAAAATTAAGTAATTTAAGTTGAATAACATTCAGAAATTTATTTCGAAAATTATAATTCATAGATAGGAAAATCAAGGAATTACATACCAGAGAATCTCCATCTTCAGAAAGAAACGCTCTCAGTTTTTATGCACATGTAATTTCACCAAAAGTTTCGCCCACTTTCCCAATTAGTTTAGATGTTGAAAGATTTTGATATTACTTTAGTCCATAGAAGGAATATAGATTCATATTGAGAAATATTGGTATTCTCTTTTACAAATAATCAATGTGATGGATTGACACAATTCCTGGATTAACCGTGGTAGTTGGCTACCCAGGTCACCTAATGTTAATCCCTATGACTTTTCTATGGCTATAGACGATAGGCGTTATTTGCGTTCAAGAAAAAAATTACTCAAATTAACAGACCAGAGAATAAAGTTGAACACGGGATAAGGTAAGCTAAAATTAAAGAGATCAAATATTAGAAAGGTTATAGTAAAGAAAAGCGTCGTATAAATAAATTTACGCTAACATGAAGGGAAATATAAGTGACAAATTACATAAATTGGGCAGAATTCTTATGCATAAAAAATTGCAACTTAAATACTGAATACAGAGGTTGAGTCAAAAGTAATGGCCGATCACCGCGCAAACTTTTAAATGGGCACCAGACAGGAGCAACTCATTGCTAATCTTCAAAGTAGAGTCCATCATGCTTGATCGTCTTCATCCAACGATCAGCCAGTTGGCGGATGCCCTCATGAAACCACTCCTCCGGTTTCTAGGCGAAAAAGTCACGCACGGCATCTTCAACTTCACTGACATTGGCGAAGCGCCGTCCACGCACGAAGTGCGCCATGGACCGGAAGAGATGGTAGTCGGAAGGTGACAGGTCGGGGCTGTATGCTGGATGTGGCAGAACCTCGATGCCCTTCAACTCCTGCAACTTAAGCTCACCTGTTGTTGTGCTTGCGCGGGCGTCAGCTCGTGGATCACATCTCGGCAGCTCCTGTTGACCTTTCCCATGGCGTGCAGATGTCGAACCACACTTGATTGTGATGTCCCAATGTGCGTCGCTAGTCCACGGGTGGTGCTGCCTGGGTTGGCTTCCACTTGTTGCCGTAGGGCTGCGTCATCCACTTCTTTGGGTTTTTCGCTCCTTGGCGCATCTTCCAGACCCATGTCTCCAGACGAAAAGCGGGAGAACAACCGTCGTGCTATCCGTTCATTGGTCACACCCTGACCTTCCACCCTGCAAATTTCGGCGGCTGCTGCTCGCGCACTGGTCCCCTTTTTCCAATAGTGACGAAGGAGCCCGCGTATCACCAATTTTTCTGCCATATTTTTACACTGGCTGACGCAGATGGCACAATGTCTTTGGCATTCAAATTCGTACTGACGTTTCTTCCCACTCTTTTCTCTTAATAAACTGCGATATACCCTTGCGGTAAATGGTCTTCGCCCGGAATTCGTCAAACTCTAACCCCCCTCCTCCGAGTCGGCCACTACTTTTGACTCAACCTCTGTAATGCCGAACTTTGTGAAACATACGTAGTATTAAGTGGTCAAATAGAAAACAAAGCAAAGCGTGAATAAATGAACAAAATATAAATAGATAACAATGTTGAATTTTATAATGTCGAATCTTATAGTTGTTTTTTTGTTTTTGACAGAATGGCAATTTTAAGAATAAAATCTACTTTTCAGAAAAGTCTAAAATGCACAAGATGTGATAAGTCAAACCCAATCAAAACAGAAGCGCCAATTTAATTCATATATGGAAATAGAATGAAGTAAGATATGCTACACTTTTCTTGAAAAGGGGAAAATGACATGTTCCGCATTCTCTGAAGATTGCCATAATCTCTGAAGTATCTAATCCAGTATCTAGACTTCTGTATATTGTTAGTGTGTAGTCCAACACGATCTCGAAACATCACACAACACTCGGACTTTTTGGTGTGAATTTTCTATCTAAAAAAAGAAGGAACTTAAACAGAATACTGAAAAGATTGTTGACGGCAATGACCAAAATGATTTTCAAATTATTACAAGAAGCACTGCAAAGCGAATGATATTCTGAGGGATGTCTTGCAAATGACCTCCAGTGGTGGGGCTAATCGTCGACTTTCTGGGTTTTCGCAGTCGACATCCCATCACATGCCAAATGTGCTCAACAGGAGAAAGATTTGGCAATCTGGCTGGCCAATATAGCGTTGCAAGTACGGAATCCATTCATGGAGAAACGTGCCCGCTTTGTCCGGGCGTTATCTTGTTGAAAAGTAAAACCTATGTGTCACGAAAGTTATGGCAGCACAACGGGTCGTAGAATGTCAACGTACCGTTGTGCTATGAGTGCGCTAAAGAGAACCAAACTAAGTAGCACCCTAGTTCATAACTCCCTGTTTTCAGACTATGTAGCGAGTGGCAGTAAGAGCGGATACTGCACTATCTGGGCCGTCAGCGAATTCTTATCTTTTGCGAATTCATCAAAGGTATGTGAAGTTAACGTCGGTTCATTATTTTATCGGACTGTATAATTTTTTACTGATGCATTATCTAAACAAATAAAATACTGTATATTGTTATTTGTGAAAATTGAATGTGTGAGAAAAAATATTGATATAAAGCCTTAAAAAAGTCCTCCTGAGACCCATTTTCCAATTATTATTAATATATAAATTTATTCTGAATAAATAAAGCGGGCTATGTGGTATGTCTATGTGTCAAATATGATGTTCGATCGTTGAAACGCACCACATACAGAATAAATTTCAAGTTGCCTGAATTTTTTATTCTTAAAGTGAATAAAATCATTGAATGTATACACTTCTCTGTCTTAACTTTATTCGGGTGAAGGGTATGCTACTTCGATTTTCTTCGATCTCCCGTTCTGCCTTGGTGATTTATAAGCCGAACGCGCATGTGAAAAGAAATTTAAACATTTAATACATACGTTAGAGTCAAATGATCTCCTCCATATTTATGAACTTTAGAATTGATCTGATGGTGATTATTCAGAGTCGAAGGAAAATCACGTTGTCAGAAAATGCTGAAACGCATTGCTCCTAACGTTGAGTTAGAAGTTCATTAAATTTTATACAACTTTATTTGACATTGCAAGAAAGGAGTTTCATAAGTTCCATTATAATAAAAGATACAAAATATTATTTCTTTATTGTTTTTATTGACTATTATAGTAACAATTCTTTCTCTTTTTCTAAAAATTTCTTTCTTTGCAAATTCCTTTTAGGTTGATGAACTCTACATTTTTCAAAATGATTTAACCGATAAAAGAAAATATGACAGTAATAATATTTCGTGTTTTAGAAATCAGTAGATTTATATGGAATTTAAGATGCGCAGTTTGATATTAAATCTTTTTATAAATCTCTGTTGCCGAATTAATTGTTAAGCTTCTATCAAACATTCAGCCTTGCAGAAGCTAATGACACCAATTAGTTTATAGTTTAATGACGGAAAAATTAGGTAAATGGCCCGTGTCCACCAAAATTGTGATTACTAGAATGGTCCTCTGTAATTTTCTAGTGGGGAAACTGGCGTAATTGGTACATTGGCGTTCTAGTAGTGCTAACAGTTTATAATCAGCGACTGTCTCGGATCAATAAAAGTGAGTCGTCAGGAACAACAACAGCTGCCAGTAAATTCCCAAAGCACTGAAGTTAATGCCCGTATTCAACTAAGTAAACAAGAACTTCAGGAAAAGATATTCTAAAAGTTAACTTTGATGAAATGGTTTAGGAAAAAAAAAGTTATAAATAAGATAATTGGAAAACTTATAAATAAGATGTTATAAGTTTATGTAAGTTTCGTTTTTGAAAATTGTTTTACATTTTGAGTTTTTCATGTTTTTTTTTTCCGAAAAATTTTACAGTTGAGAATTGGAGAATTCATTAGTTTTTCTAAACAAGAATTAGAAAAATAAGAATTAATATATGTGACATAAAGCGTCTTCTCAATGGGAAATAATGAGCTATGATTTTCAGTGCGATGTTTACACTTACTTTCTTTCAGGTAGACAGTAATACCGAGGAACCTGGCAAATGATAATGCGTTTGTTGGCAGTAGTATCCGAACTTATTTGCTAATGTTCAAAACATTTTCCCATAAAACTATGCAAATAATTGCATTTATTAAACAGTTTTTAACTTAATGTTTATTTGTGAAGATTATTTAGGACGTAGAAAATGTTGGTATCTGATATTTATTAATCATATAAAGGGTTATTCAGAACTTATATTACAGAAGGTCATTCACACTTTATGGAAACGATATTAAAATCACTTTTACATGCATGCAAATTTATGTGCGTGAACGGGAATTGTAGGTAAGAAACGTTTAGTACATAAGTACGCGTTGGTGGGATTCTTATTTTGTTTTTATGTAACTATGCCACCGAACGCGGACCGTTGGTTAGAAGGGTACGTCACCGCCCTTTCCGAGGGATCTTCAATATACTCAATTCCCGTGGTAAAGCCCGATCCGCAGAAAGAATGGGCCAACTGCCGGGTCCGAAAGCGCATCTCAAGAAAGTGAGGTCTACGGATGTCATTCGAGTAGTACGAAAATTGGTCTCCGTCGAAAATCCTCCAACACAAAAATGTATTGCTTCGAAACTAGGAATATCGCCCGCAACAGTAAACAAAATTATCAACAGGCATTTGAATCTTTGTAAAGCCCACCAATCGAAAGTTCATAAGCTGAAAGGAAGGTGACGGCAGATTTCTTGGCTCAGCTGCAACATGAGACCGGGATAACGCCAGTTCCCTTTAACCACATCCCTATCAAATCACCTGATGCCGCCCCAGTGGATTTCTGCGCTGTCGGAGTGTTCAAGAGAGCCCTCGGAAAGCGACGATGCAGAACTTTCTACTTGCGTTTTTGAAGCTCTGTTTCATTGAAGAGAAATACAGGGGTTGGATAGAAATATGGAAACACCTCAGAAAATGCATGTCTGACGTAAAATGCAAATTTTAACCAAATTTGAGTGATGTGCTGCTATCACCCCTATTTAGTATTGGCAATAAACCTTCAGCAAGTAGATAAAAAGCTTCATTCGTTTCTATGCTGTAGTATGTTGAGTTTTTAGTGCAATATGGCTGAACTAACAGAATTCAAACGTGGGCAAATTGTTGGAGCCCATATGGTGGGTGCTTCTGTAAACAAGGTGTCTGAAATATTTGGTGTTTCAAGAGGCACAGTATCCAAGATTACAACTGCATACATCAGGAGTGGGAAAACCAAGTCTGAAATACTCCGGCGTGGACGGAAAAATGTGTTGGTTGATCGAGACAAACGAACACTGCGTAGGATTGTGGTACGTAATAAGAAGACTACAACTGCAAACGTTACTGCAGAACTGAATGCCACCCTCACAGACCCTGTCAGCACCAAAACAGTTCGAAGGGAACTCCACAAACAGGATATTTCTGGACGTGCTGCAATCCCAAAACCACTGATCACTGATCGCAATGCTAAAATCCGAAGAAAGTGGTGCCATGTTCATAAAACCTGGTCTTTGGAGCAATGGAAAGAGGTCATATGGTCGGATGAGTCTTCGTTCACACTATTTCCAACTGCTGGCCGAGTTTACGTCTGGAGAACACCAAAGCAAGCTTATGATCAAGATTGTTTGCAGCCAACAGTAAAACATGTGAAGCAATATCGTCATGCCAAGGACTATCACAACGCTTTGTGTGACCAGGTTCATCCGATGGTGCAAACTTTGTTCCGCAAAGGTGATGCCTTTTACCAAGATGATAAGGTGCCGGTTCACACAGCTCGCATTGTCCAGGACTGGTATTCTCAGCATGAGGGTGAAGTGTCACATCTGCCATGGCCCCCACAATTACCAGATATTAATATTATTGAGCCTTTGTGGTCTGTTTTGGAAAGAAACTTGCGAGCACGCTATCCACCTCCATCATCATTGAAAGAACTTGCCATTGTTTTGCATGAAGAATGGTACAAGATTCCCTTACAAATCATACAGGATCTCTATTTGTCTATTCCAAGGAGGCTCCAAGCTATTCTACAAGCCAAGGGTTATCTAACTCCATATTAAAGGTGATAATATGTTTTTTGTTAGGTGTTTCCATATTTTTGTCCAACCCCTGTAAATCAATGTCGATGGTTATCTCGAGCTGTCCGTCATAAATGCAATGATGCTAAGTTATAAAGTGCACGGAAATATTCAGACACCTCTTATAAACACAAAATTTTTAATCATAAATTATCTAAATTACTCCTTTGAAAAGCAAAAGGCTAAGCTAATAGGTTTTCATTCATATTCTGATTTCTATCGAAATACACCTCCGAGAAGGTTTTAAAGTTGTCTTCCCAGGTATCTGCGTATACGACATGTTCCATCAAAATTAATTAACTCCATATGTTTCATCAGTGCTTAATAATCCATGAATAAAAGGATTCATTAGGCATGGATATGCATATTTCGACTGCAAAACAGTCTTCTTTAAGCATGATAAACTTATATTCAATAAGTTTTTTCCATCTATAATTTTTATGATCGTCTCTATAGTAAGGTCCACTTTGGTCCCCTGTTTTCTGTACTTCCTGTCTCTCTGTATACATATATTTGCCTCTGTACAATATTTTTATCATGCTGAAAGAGACTTTCTTGCAGTAGAAATGTGCATATACGTGCCTAATGAACCTTTTGTGGAAAAGCGGTCGACTTTCTTATTCATCCACAGAGTCACAGATAATTTTATTTATCAGTGTTTAATAGTCTTCTTTCTTATCTCTCTTTTATAATATAGCAAACGCCAACTATAATTTATATTTTTCCATTAAGATTCTTCTGAATTTTTTATATATTAAATTTATATATGAACTTTATACATCAAGAAGTCTTTCAATATTTTAATTGAAATATCAAGTTCTTTATTTTAAAGGGAAATTTTCCATTACATTCGTCTGCAGCATTGAAAATTTATTTTTTCAGAAGATGAAAAAGATCCCTGCTTCGCGTCTAATATTGAACTACACTTGGATGGCGCGTATTCATATTAATTCAATTTCTATGCAAAAACCAGCAGAGGTGAGGATTAGACTTGAAGCTTAATAAAACGCCGCTGGTCGTTGTTGGAAAAGACAACTCGACGCCGTTTTCACAATGGACTCTTGTTTCTTCTTCTTCGGAAAAGCGACTCATTTACATATTAACAAATTCTTTGCGAGTGTCGCAGCGTTTGTAACGAATGACAATGCCGCCTTTAACTTATCCATTGCCAGAAGGTTTTCCACGTGGAACCATTCTTATGGAATTTATTACGTATTCTGTTGACATCGTTTGTTCTCAGCGAGAGATAACGTAATTAGAGTAAAAGCTACAATGTTTTGAAACAAATGAAACCGAGAAAGTGGCTCTCCATTTATCAAACACGATTTGTCGGTTCTCACATGCTTACCATGTTCATACGCACATACAAAAAGGGGGAAAAAGAGAGAGAAGAAATGGAAGGGAGAAAAGAAAAGCTAGTCTTGAAGCCATTCACAATTGTCATCAAACTCAATATGGATATTAATGTTCTTTAAAAAAACATTGTAAAAAAAACAAGCCATTATTATGTTCAAGTTGTTTTTGATTTATTGGATGAAATGTCAAAAGATGAGAAAGAAAGAAGATGGATGTCAAATTTCCTTTTCAAATAAAATTACAGTAAAATTTGTCTTCATTAGATTTGAAAAGAAAAGGCAAATGAAATCATGATTTTGTCTCACTTAAGTAAGACAAAGGATACTTTATAAATGAGTTTCTTTTGTCTTTTAAAATAGTTTTAAACTTAGGTCATTTAGATATTTAGCCATTCTTTCATCAAAGTTTTCAACAGGCTAATGAAGAAGCACATTAACCGAATGTCACTTGTCACAGATTTAATGAATTGCTCTTTATTAATTATATAAAGTAGTGGTCATTTTAATTTATTCACGGGCTGTCTCTATTATCATAAATTTACTTTATGACAAGTGCGAGCTAAAAATAAAATAATGCTTTCCTTAGCATATATCAAACTTATTTTCCTTAGATATATTCATTTGAAAACTAATAATAAAATATTAGAAAGAGGGAGGAGATCCCATAGTCATCTAGAAAGCTTAGAGAAACGTTAACAGTTAACATTATGTCATTTATATTTAAAGTGTGGAAGTGAATTATACAGTCAGTGACAAAAAATTAGCACCACCATCATTTTCACTGAAATTCTTTTAATGAAACAAAATTCCAAATGCTCTTTTGGAATACAGACACTTAATATCTTCAGAAACAATCTAGCTTCATAAAAATAAATTGAATGTCCACTTATAATTTTTAAAAAAAAATTGTTTTACTCAGGTGATATTTCTGAGTGACAAAAAATTAGCATCAGCTACAAAAAATGGTTTCTCCCTAAAGCTAGGCTCATTTAACTCAAGTAGGGGTGATATATTTACTTTATCATATAGTAAGAGCAATTACTACAATTGAAAAACTTAATTAATAAACATAAAACAAGATGCTGGACGTGGTTCAGTGCTGTCAGAGTATGAAAGAGGTCAAATTGATGCCTTCAAACAAGAAAACATCTCTATTCGTGAAATTGGGCGTCGTTTGAAGAGAAGCCCAAAGGCTATTTCTAACTATTTGAGAAATCCTCAGGAATATGCAGTTTACAAGGGTTCTGAAAGACCTCGTGCCCTCAATGGAAGGTCAGTTCGTCAGGTTGTCAGAGCTGCATCCAACTCAAGTCAAACAGTAAAACAAATTCGTGATGAACTGCAGCTCGACACAAATCTGCGAAACTTTCAGCGTGTAGTCCATGACTGCTCGCATCTTCTGCGACAGCACATCAAGAGGAAGCCGCCACTCACTAACCGTCATCAAGAAAACAGACTTCAGTTTGCCAGAAAATACATAGGTTGGACTTCAGAATGGCAAAATGTCATATTCACAGATGAAACGAAGTTCAACCTTGACGGACCAGATGGATTCTCATACTATTTTCACGATTTGCAAACAGAAAAACAAGTTCTTTCACGAAGACAGCTTGGCGGTGGATCTGTAATGATCTGGGGAGCAATTGGTTTCCAGAAGAATTGTGACTTGGAGTTTCTCAGTGGACGAATCAATGCACAAGGGTATTTGTCAATGCTGAAAGACATTTTCCCTGATTTTGGACCAATTATGGCTGGAAATGATTGGGTATTTCAGCAAGATAATGCTCCCATCCACAAAGCACATGTTGTAACACAGTGGTTTGAGGAAAAAAACATCGCTGTTCTGCAATGGCCAGCTATGTCACCTGATTTGAATCCCATTGAGAATGTTTGGGGGCTGCTATCATGAAAAGTGTATGAAAACAATCGTCAGTACAAAAATGCTTCAGACTTGAGATGTGCCATCATTGATGCTTGGGAAAATTTAGATCATTCATTGATTAAAGGATTAATTACTAAGATGCCTAATCGTATCTTTGAGGTGATTTCACAAAAAGGCAAATCCACCACATATTAAGACCATTCAGAGGATTTTTTGTAGCTGATGCTAATTTTTTGTCACTCAGAAATATCACCTGAGTAAAACAATTTTTTTTTAAAAAATTATAAGTGGACATTCAATTTATTTTTATGAAGTTAGATTGTTTCTGAAGATATTAAGTGTCTGTATTCCAAAAGAGCATTTGGAATTTTGTTTCATTAAAAGATTTTCAGTGAAAATGATGGTGGTGCTAATTTTTTGTCACTGACTGTACAATAGTGTACTTTAAACTGGTATTTGATATTTATTCTTCTAATTTAATTCGTAAGGACATCTGCAGTAGATGGAAATTAGAGGATATAATTGTTTCACTTTAATTTAGGATAATTCTAAATGAATGAAACTTTTTAACATCTTTTGTACAAAATAATTACGAGTATATGTTATGGAACAACGTGCAAGGTATCAAAGAATGAGCAAGTTCTTAAAGTCTATGCCTGCAATTGAGGTACACCTTCGGTTCGGAGACCTATTATTGCAATTCTGATACTTTTCATTTCGCAGTTGACCAACCAGTTTATTTGACCTTAATCTCTGTGATTTTTTTTCTATGAAGATATCTGAAGAATGCGAAACCTTTTTTTCTATATGTGTCTTTTGGAAACCTTTCTTTGTCTCTATAGTTCATTTCGACGTTCATTTTTTCAACAGAAGCGTACCGATCATTTGGCATGTAACATGCGGCCCCACTTGACCGATTATAATTCATTATGATGTACAGTAAAACCTGTGCTAACGACCACATGAATATAACGACCACTTTTGCTTGGTCCCGCAGAAAGTTACATGAGAAATCTGTTAGCTTAACGACCGCCTCTCTAACGCGACCAGCGACCGCCATTTTCGATCCCCTTTGTGTCTAAACCTATACAAAAAACCTGTCTATAACGACCACTTACGCAACTAATCAGGTGCTAACCCAAGTGCCAATTATATCACTACACTATTCTCCATAATCAACCAGTCAGAGTCAAGAGATACAAAAATGCAACAACGGGTTCTATAAGCCTACTGATAGTGTTAACTAGGTCAGGTCTGTCTTCGGGGACGCAAATGTTGCTCTAATATCACTGAAGGTGTTTCCATAAAGTGCGGTTGCGAATATCCTATCTAAAAATAACGACCGCTGCGCTCATTGCGTGGACCGGTCGCGCACAGCGAGAACGTGCTCCAAGGCTGGGATCTACCGGTCGAATCAAAATGGTGGACCAAATTCAAGAAATTCAACTCTTTACCTGGCTGGATAATCAAATGTTTTTTAATCGTAATTCGTAACAATGAAATTTCAGTTTCGAATAATCATCATCAAAGCTGCCTAAAAGCATAAACGGAAAATAGTTCAATCACGTGACCTGCTGGCGACCGGTTAGACTTTATGGAAACGCACTGGATGAGTTCGAAAAATGTTTTGAAGAATCAATTTTCAACTAGGAAGACAAGAAAGTGCAAACAAAGTAACTTAGATTCTTTTATAAAGAAATAAACATATCTGTTTTTAATTATGTTGAGGATTTGTAATTTTTTTATTCAACCTATATAATGACCACCTGAGCTTAACGACCACTTTTGCTTGGTCCCGTGGGTGGTCGTTATAGACAGGTTTTACTGTAGGTCAATTTTGAGAGTTTTCTATTCCTTGATATCTTACACTTTATTTTGTAATAAATATTTACTCCGTAAAATAGTTTTAATCATTTAGAATTTCTCTATACAAGAAATTAAACAAATAACCCATGAAAAAGAGCTTATGTTTGAGGAAAAACCATACAAGGCTTAAATTTGAGAGATGGAATTTAAAACAGCCATGGTAATTAATGAAATTTAATACCATTCATCATGCAGAACTACTCAAGCTGATTGAGAGATGAATATACGACTCCTAACAGGTTTCCTAAAATAGTTTTTGGTCATTTCGTTGGCCATGGAAAACAAAGAGTCTACAATAAGAAAGAAGAGCTAGTTTTTTGCTTCAGTGCTTCATCACTTAATCTTAATTAAGATATGACTCTTAATTAATCTTAATTAATAGTTTTTATTTTATAATATTTTCCCACGCAGCCAAAATTTATTCAGCTAAAGGTCGCATACTTTTTTCTGTTTAACTCAACAGCTCCACGTTCGACAAAGAATTATCATACAAATGATAATTGAGAACGATATACAATATAATAATTATTATACTATATGATTTATTATTATTATTATACTTCAGAACATTAAAGTTTATTATCATTGCGTATTTGCCATCGAATTGTACGATATTAAAATCTTAGATTTAAGCCTGATACAGGCTACTACAGCACGGTTGTATAAATGATTCATTCAATTTCAAAAACTGTATTTTCCAAAGTATTAACGTACTTTGGTAATTGGTACTCAAAAGAACCGTAAACACACAATGTTTGAATCGTGATACATCAGCTGGCAACACGAGTACACTACCTTTACTAAATGGCGATAAAGCAGGAAAAGAGATTGTGTATAAGAATAGGCGAGACGCACGTCTGATAATGCAGTGAGACGTGAATTTAGAAGAGTACAGAAGAGAACCACCATGTAAACAAAGCATTTTGAAGTGATATCGATAGTTTAAAGACACTGGCTGTCTTTAAATACGGAAGAACACCGTCTACCAAGCGCGTCAGCTAAAACAGTGGAGAGAGTGAGGGAGCGTTTGGATACGTGTTATGTGACCAGAGTGTGAGAAAAACTTGGTAAGTCACGATTCTTTTCATGTATCAATTACATCTGTTTGTGTAATACTTTGGAAAATACAGTTTTTTGAAATCGAATGAATCATTTGTAGTGACGCTGTATTTCATTGGTTTTCAAAACAACAAATTTGTAAGTTAAAGAACGTCGTAAACCAAGGAAGATTTTTCGATTTGTTTAAACATATTCATAAAAAAGAATGCGTTGAATGTTTTATTCTAGAATGCATTGAAACTATAGCTGGTTTATTTGTTTTTCACTCTATATATGTCTACCAATTATACATACATGCACACTTCAGTTCTTCAAGAAATTTATCCAAAGCTGAATGAAATCGAGAGATGGCAGATTTTAAATTTCAAAAAAAGAACCTGCTGAATGGCAGAGCAGGAAAAGAATTCTTTTAAAGAAAGTTTTTTAAGCCCATGTTACTGACATGAAGAGAGCATGTCGTAGAGGAAATGAGACTGACGAGCCCGAAATAGACCCGCCAAAAGAGGGAAAAAAAGGCAGAGTAAAGGACACGGTCGAAGGCGTCTGTAATGGAAAGTTAGCGTTTAATGAGCATGCGCCAATCCAATGAAGAAGTCGCGTGTTTCGGAGCGAAAGTTCTGTCATCTGTCTACCCAATTTATCGCCTATTAAATGTGATCAAATTTTAACTCTTTACATCGAAATGGCATTATTGCAGCTCTTCTCCTTCTGAGCGTAAAATATGGCATGAAATTTGCATTTGCAACTACATGAAAGATTAATGGCTTTATTTCAATTACTTGTGTAGCACTTAAGAAGATTAGTCAAATGAAGAAGGAGGCGAACAACCCAAGGGATCCGCTTCTAAAGATTTAATTGTATAGTGATAGAATTTAAATGTCATTTTATATTCAAATAGGTTTCCTTGGTCTAAGTTTCTAATTCACTTTTGAAATTCTATACTTTGAAATTATATATGAAGTTTTAAAGTAATTGAGGAAATGTATTTGGTAAATTTCCCAGCGCTTTAGATTGGGCTATTTATGAGGGGCGGTCATAAAGTCGTTACAATCTGCTGGAAGACTGAGAGATAGGGTCATGCTGCACGGTGGTAGCGTCACTCCTTCTCCACATATACACCTCCCAGATCCACAACGATGGACGACTTGCTGGATGCCAGTTTTATAGAAGTCTTCTTTTTTGCTGCTGAAGAACTGCTCCACCTCGAAGATGACTTCGTCGTCATCTTGGAAATGCCGTCCACGAAGCGGTTTCTTCAGGCGAGGGAAGAGGAAGAAGTCGCTTGGGGCCAGGTCGGATGAATACAGGCAGTATTCTTCGAACCCCAGCTCCCCCACAACGCGCATGGTCTCATGCGCGGAATGTGCTGGCGCATTTCGGTGCAGAAGTCTGACCCTTTTGGACACCTTACCTCACCGCTTTGACTTGATGGCCTCCCGTAACTTCCACAGGAGGTCCCAGTAGTACTCTTGATTGTTTTGCATTTCCTTCGCAATTTGTGGCTCTTCACAGATGAAGGGGCGTCCGCTCGGAGATTCGTCTTCCACGTTTGTCTGGCCGCACTGGAAACGTCGACGCCACATGGCGATTGTCTCGTACGATAGGGCATTGTCACCATAAACGGCCATTAACTCCTCACGGATTTCCTACGGTAGAGCACTAGAGCTTTACCTACGGGCTACGCCATGTTGCTTTCGACGCTCTGGTGGCGTTTAGCGGTACTCCACCAAACGCCGCTTTGTTTCCTCCAGCACTCGAAGGATGTCGCTTCCCTGTGGCACCAGACATTTTCAAAAGCGATCGTTCTTTCATGTTGATTGTAATGACTTTATGGCCGACCCTTGTTTGATCTATTTGTTGAAAGTTTTCGAGAGGGATAATAAGAAACACAGGCCGTCCACAAAAACAAATATAACGCCATGTGACTACTTCCTATGGGGATTTGCGAAAGAGAGCCACCATTACTGAGAAACTTTGGCCTGATAGGTTTAATAAATATATTTCGGTCATTTATTAAGCATATTTCTGTTTTAAGATTGTAATAAAAATATTAAAATACGAGGGGCGATTGATAAATAAGGTCTCCATGGCTGTAATTTTTTTATTTGTTAACCGATTTTCAAAATTCTTTTTGTATCTTATACTCACATTTGTCCTCTATGTAATGCACTATTTACTTTTCGACATAGTCCCCAGTCCTTTCCAAGCATTGCGCCAACGCGTGACTAGTTGGGTGAACCCGTCGGAGAGGAATTCCGGAGTTGTTGTCGATACCAAGATTGAATGGCAGTGTTTACCTCGCCGTCAGAACCAACTCATGTCCCTTAAGGGGCTCTTTCTTCTTTGGGAAGTGGTGAAAGTAGCAATGTGGAAAGTCTTTCGTTTTTGAACTGCAATTTTTGATCTTTGAACTGTCGGCGCTGCAACGCCTCTGGTGTGTGGTGACTCGTGTGCGGGCGGACGTTAACATACTCCAGAAGAGGGTCCAAAGCTGCCATTCAATTTTCTGTTCCTGTGTGTGGGTTCGAGTCGCTTGGATATTACCAGGGAGGACATGCGCCTGATGGCGGAAGATCGCGATCGCTGGAGATCCTCCATAGGGCTGCTGCCCCCGCGACCCTAACGAATAAGCGGGTTTGAAAAGTAAGTAAGACTGATATTAAAAAACTCCACAGTGTGTTTTCACGCTTTTGTAAAATAATTTTCAGACGCCATTTTACACATCTTATGGACTTTAACATAGACAACATACTTATAGAAGTTCGTTGCCTTCATTTATCTCAACTCCTAACTAGGAATGATCTAGATTTTCTCTACAAAGCTATTCATAATATCATTGATTCCCAAGTTTTCTCATTGCTTTTAACTTAAATGCTTCCATATATCAAACACGATGTAAAAATATTTGCTATGTTCAGAAACACAATTCAATTAATCCGTTTACCAGATTATTCTTAAAGTATAACAAACTGAGTGATTTTGTAGACATCTTTAACTCTAACTATTATGCCTTTTATAATGAACTCTTAAACTACTTTGATAATATGTCAACGAGCAATTTTTAGCTCTTTGTCTATTTCACATGTACTGTAACTGATTTTTTTATTTAACTGTATGCTTATATGCTTTGTCTTTGTTTAGTTTTTTATGTTCTGTTTACCTCCGTTAATGATTACTTGTATCCATCTTCAAATTTTCTGTCTTATTTTATTTTATTTTTTTAGTGTGTTCGTTGTTAAAGGTTTATTTTCAACTGTTTTCGTTCACACTTTTAAAACAAATAAAATTGAAATTATTATTATTATTATTATTATTTATTTATTTATTTATTTATTTATTTAGAAGCACTCCTTTGGAGTATTACATCATAAATTCACTGAGTTTAGAACAAGAATCAGGTTCACAATGGTTATATCAAGAAAATTGAAAGTTTTTTCGGTTTTTTAAAATATATGATTTTAAGAAATTATTAAAATGTGTGCAATTATGAATACATTTATAACGAGAACAAACAAAGATGTGACTTCGCACATAATATGGCAAGTCATTCCAAAATTTAAAAGTGTTATAAGGATACATTCTGCGTTTAAAATTAGATAGTATGGGAGTGACAAATTTAAATCGTTGAGGTTGACGAATATCTATAGAGCTATTAAAATACTGTAGGATAAAAATGATTAGGGTCTTCGTGATTACGTAAAGAGTTGGCCAACGATTTCAATCTACAATAAATAACGAAGGCCTCAAAGGGCAACAGACCAATTTTGTAACAGTGTTCTGAAATTGACTGATAACGATTAAGCCTTAAGGCTACTCGAATGCATTGATTCACTGCAGATTTTAACATCTTTAGTCGATAGGTATATGCGCATGACCATAAGCAGATGCCATATTCAATGGTGGCATATATCTGTGCTCGTATTAAAATGGCTAGCTCTTTAGAATTTAAAAGTTTACTTAGACGATAAAACAAATAGCATTTTTTTGTAATTCTTCGAATTAAGTTTTGAATATGATTTTGAAAGATCAACTGTGTGTCAAAGTCTATTCCTAAAACACTGATAGATTCATTGGTGGCTGGGGTATTAAGATGAAGAAATATTATTATGTTTGTTTTTTGTGTATTTAATATCATGGCGCGTTCACGATACCAGGATTCTTTGCTATTTTACCAGATAGGAATCACTAGATTAGTACACCAATGGAATTCATGTTAATGGAGATAAAAAACTTAAAGTCTTTGAATAGGTTACGTTAGGTTAGGTTAAAAATCTTAAATTCTTTGAATAAAAATTGATCCCCAGCCTCTAAACATGTTTCTAATGAACAATTCTCGTACTTTCCTTTACGAATGTAGAAATAGTCGCACTTTGCGCTCAAGTATATCAGAGATATAGCGAACTTCAACGGAGACACTCTTTTGTAGACGCTTTGTGTTTTTCAAAGAAAACATGTGGTCATCCTAAATTCCAGTTTTGCTGTCCTAGTTCTCGTTTTCTTTGTAATCAGCTTTGGTTCTTTTATTTTGTTTATTCCCATACACGCTAAGAGATATTGCTTCCTGATGAAACTTTATTGGAATGACTCCAGTTCCAGGCAAATTAACAAGAAATGTTCTGTCTTTAGATAAAAATGCCAGTCTCTGTCTCCATTTGATATTGAACCAAATCACAAGGAAGGTTTTTTGTCATTCTCCCCACAACATAAACATGAAAACAATTTATCTTCGGTCACGAATTGAAGAACTACTCTCTCTAATTATCTTTGTCTCTCTTCTGCTTCTCGAGGCCACTATCAGCTGTTTGTCTAATGGTCGAGCATTTTTATTTAGATTGGCTAAATTGATGTGCTTCCTTTGACAAATACGTATAATTCAATCTTTCTTGCAATAAAGCATCTTAAGCGCATCTCTTGGCGGATTTATTTCAATTATCAATTCTTAAAATAAAACATGAAAAAAAATCTCAAAAGGCAGTAAATAAAGAAAATAATTCCAATAATTATGGAGGGTTAGCCAACGTAGAAAAAAACAACGAATGTTGTCCATAAGGAGACAATGTTGCCCTATTTTATGAAGGAAATAATAAAAAAACATAATCTATTATATCATTTACAAACTTCATCTATCCCAACTGCAGGGTGAGATCTCCTCCACATTTTCCGTGCACAGAGTAAGCATGTGCTAATTTGAAGGGAAAGTTGGCCAATAAGCTCCACGTTGGCTAAATGCAAATTGGATGCTGTTATTAGGTGCACACAGAGAAATTATCTTTAACTTCAAGCACGAAGAGAATCTAGAAGGTGACGTTTTAGACTCCTGCCTACAGTGGTTAGATATTTTAAATAACTTCTTGGTTTTATGTCATTGATTTATCATTTCCAATAAAAATTTAATCCTTTGATCCTGGCTATTTAGCGAATATAAATATAAAGTTTGATAAACGTACAATCATGCTTTATGGCTTATTATTTTCCATTTTCAATAATTTTGCTTTTATGATCGTTTATACATTCGTTTTTTTTTATTCACAAAAGAAAAACAAATTATCTGTATCTGTAATTTTTAAATGTCAGTGCGAATAAATCAGAAACAAACGGGATTAAAAGTGAAAGTGATTTTTTCTTTTATTTTGCTTAAAAAACGAAATCCCTCGGGAGACTTTAAATTTTGATCATCGTGAAATAACTGTAAAGGAAAAAGAAAGTACATTGAACATTCTTTGCCAATAGAAGTGTAGGAGCAAAAAAAGAAAGGAAGAAAGGAAACGAGGGGAAAATCCACTTTAGTCTATATTTTTATTTCTCTATGGAATTTAATGTCAATTTTTTGGGGGAGGAGATAGGAACTAGATTTTCGATTTTGGCATTTTCTCAAACTTTATTGGAAAACGAATGGAGGAGAAAAAGAAGATGGCGCATAAAATTGGAGTTTATTTTTATACAATTGAAAACATCGGCTTCAAAAGTTATTCATATTTAATGGAAAGCCGTGTTTATTTTTTTCCCGCTAAAATTTAGAATTTCTAATGTGACTGAGATGAATTTTACTTTTTTTTTCTTTGTACAGTGGATGAGAATTAAAGCAATAATCAAAATTTTAAAATTTCTTAATATTTCTATTTTACACACAAGGAATGCTGCCATTGTATCCGAAAATTAATTTTGACTAATATCATCCAGAGTATCCATAAGATTTCACCCACAACTGTATTTAATAATCATGAATAATAACAATGAACGTAATAACATAATCAGGTATCGTTTTCAGAATTTTAAAAAGAATTTCCAGAAGTGTTATATGAAATTTTCGTTTATTGCATAAACTGCTTTTACGAGAAAATGGAAAGATCGACAAAACTATAAATATCGTCTGTCATAGAGGCAGCGCAGTAGCTTGCCTAAACAAAATAATCCCCAAATACAGTTCAGAGGAGATGCAGGTTAGCTTAATGCCTGGATGGAAGCTTTTCAGAGACCAGAGAGTAGTGAAAAGCAAGAGCAACGGGCGGCTCAGAGTCTTTAGCTGCAGAGCTGTAGGCCTACAATTTTATTTTTTTCCGAATAAGTACTCTTTCCTAAAAGTACCTTATGCGACTAGTACACAGATTTCGATGGGCTTCGAAGATAAAACACTCTGATTTCTGCTATCGTCTCGTCTCTTGCCCTGGGCTTCCTTTCACTCGCATCCCGTCTTCAAATAGATTTTCATCATGACATTAATCGACGTTTTATCTGGTGATTGTTAACCTGTATCTTTTCTGAATAGTGATCATGATCTTGTTTTGATGAAACTTTGGAGTTTCTTAGTAAAATGCTGAAAACAATATATGATTATGTTATTACTTTCGAAAATTATTAAATATGGCCATGCTTCAAATCTTTTATGGACACCTTGTACACTTGCGTTTTTTCATCCTATATTGTGCAATTTTAATGTAATATACAGGCTGTAACAAAAAGATCGGGACAGTAGAATATCTCGAGAAATACACATCGAATCGAAAAAAAAACAACCCAACAAGATTAAACAGAATATAAAAAAAACGACTTTGATGAAACTTTCACTATCGTCTAGCTATAACCAGTCCATATCTTGAAAACTATTAAACCGATTTGATGAAACTTGAATTGTTCCCTAAGTTGAAAGATACTTAATCCAATAAAAAAAGAATTTTTGCAATTCGATTTCTAGTTTCTGAGAAATGCGTGGATAAATATACATACATACGTACTTACATACACATACACACATACACACACACACACACACACACACACACACACACGCACACACATACACACACACACACACACACACACACACTCACACACACACACACACTTATGAAATTTGACATACCTGTTTAGAAGCCCACATAGACCAACATATGTGAATATTGTGCAATTCCAACAATATTACATACATACAAGTCGAATTGATAACCTCCTTTTTAACCGACTTCATAAAAAAGAGGTTATCAATTTGATTCGTATGTAGGTACTATTTTGGAATGTATGTATGTTTGTCCACGTATTTCTCAGAAACTAATTCAGAAATAGAATTCAATTCGATTTCTAGTTTCTGAGAAATACGTGGACAAACATACATACATACATTCCAAAGTAGTACCTACATACGAATCAAATTGATAGCCTCCTTTTTTATGAAGTCGGTTAAAAAACACATGTTTAATATTCTTTAAAAACCTATTCAATGATACCAAGTTCGTCCACCCCCCACCTCCATCCCCTGAGGGAGG
This sequence comes from Rhysida immarginata, assembly GCA_023313115.1. NCBI lineage: Eukaryota > Metazoa > Arthropoda > Chilopoda > Scolopendromorpha > Scolopendridae > Rhysida > Rhysida immarginata. Next base: position 1,102,076 of record JAHWFO010039269.1, read on the forward strand.
GATAAGGGGCAACTTTGAAATCTTAAATGGATGTTTGGATTAAACGGGAAAAAATACGAAGCCTTTATCTGAAACATTTTTTCGATTCGTTACAGAATTTACGATTCTCTCGAGAAATGTACTTCTCACCAAAAGATAAATAAAAGACGATTTGAAAAATTTGGAAAAATTTGAAGAATATGAAAAAATTTTAAATTCGAAACACACTGAGATAAATTCAGTGTTAAAGACGGTCACACATGTGCGAAACGTCGATTTCTTTATTATAAAGTTGAATTTCAACTATCCCTCATTATCGTTTGTTGTAAATAAAAAATCAGAAATTGAGTTGCATCTACTCAAATGCAATGGCCAACCTTTCTGAACAAGAAAAAATAAGATTCTGATGATGCAAGGAAAGGGCATTATTTAACGAAAATTTTCGCGGTCCAAACAATCCTATTTCAAGATTTACTGTCGAACCGTGAGGTGCTTTCAGGAAACGGAAAGTGTCAAACATCGTGAAATTCCTGGTCAGCCAAAATCATCGACTTCTAAGGAAAAACGGCTTGTCGTTGCACTGTCGTTCACTGATGATCCTCACCATAGTACCCGTAAAGCTGTTCAAATACGTGGACATCAGTCACATCGCTGTGGATAGAATTTTGAAGAAAAGTACCACCCATACAAAATTCATCTGTTACACTGGTTGAATGAAGATGGCTTTGATTGCCTTATAGATTTTTGTGAATAAATGATGAGACGAATTGATGATGATCCCTCTCACCAGCATTATTTTTTTCCGAAGAAGCCACTTTCAAACTATCCGGTCACGTCTACAGATATAACTGCAGATTTTGGCCTCAAAGCATTCCCCACTGGTTGCTTGAAGCTCATACGCAGGGAGCGCGGGGGGAGGGCTTGACAGTAGTTCAATTATACAGATATCTTCAAATATTTCATCGTCTCTTATTTATCTATTTGTGAGAAGTGCATTTCTCGAGAGAATTGTAAAATCTGATTTTTCGTGATTACTGCGCCATCTATAACGAATTGAAAAAATATTTCAGATAAAATTTTCGTATTTTCCTGTAGAAGCCGAAACTTCAACAGAAATAGGGGTTCCTATTTCAGATTTCAAAGTGGCTCCCTCCCCCACCCTGAGGGAGTGTGGGTGGGGGGGGGGGTTGTGTTTGGTAACATTGGATAGCTTTTTGAAAAATATTAAACACGTGTTTTTTTGCTTTTTCCGATCCAGTGTGCATTTCTTATTATATTTCTTAATCATGATATTAATATCATAGCAACTATAAAATTCTAAAGGGTAGTCCAAATGTCCCAGTATGGCATTTATTTCCGAAACACACAGAATCTTAAACATCTGAGAAATCAACAAGATATGAATATCATGACGAACATGAGGGGGAGCCGTGGCCTGGTGGGTTTTCACTGAACACAACTTCTGTGAAGTAAGCTACATCAGGCACGGCTCGTCAGTGGATGGGTGACCATCCGTGATAGCCAATCTTTACCCCCCGGCTGCTTTGACCATCATACAGCAGTCGTAAATCCAGGTCCATCCAGGGACCCAACTCGTCGGCCTCTGGCCATACAGACCCTGGATGGACCTATTGGATCCAATTAATTAATAAAAAAAATAAAAAATAACTTGGCTGCCATCTTGAAATCTGCCGCATTGGATAGAAAATAATTCTTATCAAATAGAAAATGGGCCTTGTGACGTATCAAACAAGACGAGAATTTTCTCAGGAATTCATTCCATTTGTTAATTCCTCTGTTAGGTTTTGTAAGCTGAAAATTTGCATGGCTCTGCTGCAAGATGGTTCATAGTCCCACTTGTTGCATGTTGCATTCGCGAGACACTTGCACAACCACATATGGTGAGATTTTGTCGCAGCACTCAATGATCCTTTCTGTCATACAGTCCTTATCACGGATTTTCTCTACGTAATCGAGAAGAGGTTGCGGGTTTCGATGTTCTTTGCTAAGAAATTGTTTTTGAAATTTTTAAGTATTTTATGTATTTTCAGACTAGAATATCTTGAACAACTATATGTAATTACTGGAAAATAGGTCCAGGATATTAATAAGAAATATAGAAAATAGTAAAGAAAATTCTACTGCCTGAACTCAAACTTCGTAATTACGAGAAATTCATGCTTTAACTTTCTTTCTAGTAAAAATAAATTTATTATTAGAATCACCGTATTATAGTTGAGATTTTGCAGAGTCACAGCTAGATGCGACGAGTGTGAATAGTGCACCATTTGATGATGTGCGAGTCGTAGTGGGGAACAAACCATCATGGTAGCGACCATATTTTACAGTTTTTATGTTATTTCCGTCTCCCATAGCAACATAGTGAATTGGTCGAAGGAACGACGCATTTTTGCAGTGTTGTGCAAGTGCAGAGAACATTTCGCTTACATTTTCAGATTGCTGGGAATGGTTCTATCCCATCAAGGAACACCATATTAAAGTGAGTTTAATGCTACGTGGAGTGTTACTACTCACATTGTCAGTTTGTTGATATTAAGCTCACGATTGGATGATGTTTTCTGCAGATGCCATCAATTTGTTCGTTGGCCACTTATGTCATTTTCAAAAATGAAACTTCTATGCTAAATTACGAATAAAAAACTTTCTGTTATAATACTGTTTTCTTTATCATGGAAAACCGTCAAACTCTGCTGGGTCATCTTATATTTATTGATTTGTTTTATGATTGTATAACTAATCCTAAAAGTGCCTTATTTGGATTTTACTTATTGAACTCTTTAGTTAATTAATTTACTCGTTTTAAATTTTTTTTAAAAATTCTTATAACTTTCGTATTTAACTTTCTGTAGAGTGCTTCTAAAGGAAGTAAACAACCCATATCCAAAAGAACACCCCAGACATGAAACATGTTAGGCTATTTTAGGCTATGTCTTTATTCCCAATGGCACGCCTCAATTTCCTGTTGAGAATGAAGGCATAGTCTTCGAAATACGTATCCGGCGTTTCATATCGCGGATGTTTCTCTGTGGCTAGATGTTTTTTCCTCTTTTTGAACAATTTCACACCATGCTTCATTCTTACAAATATCTAGTAACTTAGAATATTTAAAAAAAAATTATGATCATAAATTGTAGAATTCGGAGACGAGAATTAAATGATTATTTTCACTATAAAATGAAGAAAAACGTTTCTTAAGATTAATTAATTTTGTGAAATTCACATGAGATTATTATTTGGCCGCTTCTAATGTGTCATGGAGCAGGTGGTGTTTATGTTAAAAAATTGTACGTTATTGTTAAAACTTTATTATTGTTCTCTGGGCACCGGTTAACAATTACTTTTAAACATTCTCTATTGATCTAATATCTTCACTTAATTATAACATTTGTTTTTTTTTATTATTGTTCTTATATTGTTCTATCCTTCCAGTAATTTAAATTCTCGTATTGGATTCGCGCATAATTATTAAAAGCATTAAATAATGCATTAATTATTAAACAAATAATTTCATTGGTTGTGAGAAGAGTAGAGATGGGTAGGGAGGAGAGTCGGCAATGTTCGACTTCTCATAATGATATTGTTGTTGTTGGTCTGTAGAATGTCGATCAATATCTAGGATGGCGAAGGAGGGGAAAAAATCGTCATTAGTTGTTGCTGTTGACCACTGGTGAGTGAAAGGGATTCTTTCAGCTGGGGAAAGAGAAACAACGAAATTGCTGTTGTCTGTCAAAGGAGCTATCGACCCGGCTGGATCCCCCCTTCCTCCTCCCACTTCTCTTCAGCCCCTATTTACTACTTTTGTGCTCTCCTCGGTGGCGGCGGCTCCTGCTGTCTGACTTAAGTAGACACAATTCTAGGCTATACAAACTTCCTACACTGTTTACGCTTTAAACGTGATTCAAAATGCAAGCGGTCCTTTGAAATAGTCAGAAAGCATTGAAGAGGAACTATTGTCTTTTTCTCTTGGTAACTTGGAAAGATACCGGTTCGCAATTTTATCTTCTCTCCTCTGCGTTTTTTTCATGGGCTATATTGTGGCTATTACAAACATTAGCTACAGTTCAACGATTGTGACGGTGATTTACTGTAAAGAAATAACTGAATTAAAATTTCTTTTGCATAACGTAGAATTTTATGTGATAAATGTGAAATTGTATGCCCAAACCATAATTAAGCCATAATCTTCTAATATATGTAAGTAAGGATTTTACTCGGATTATTAACTCGGATGATCCAAATGATAATGTCGAAAAGTACAACTTTTCTTGAAGATTACAGCTGATATTTAGTTTTTCTGACATCAGTTATCAAAGTTTGAGAAATTCTTTCGATTTATAAGATGCTTATTTAAAAATGAGGACTAAATGGTTATTTTCACTATAAACTGATTGTCTCATGTATTTATTCTTATACAGTATATACTGGATATTTATACGGAGATGAGTCAAAAGTAGTGGCAATGAACTTTTAAATGGGCACCAGACAGGAACCACTCTTTGCTAATCTTCAAAGTAGAGTCCATCATGCTTGATGGTGTTCATCCAATAATCAGCTAGTTGGCGGATGCCCTCGCGAAACCACTCCACCGGTTTCTGGGCGAAAAGGTCACGCACGGCGTCTTCAACCTCACTGACATTGGCGAAGCGCCGTCCACGCAGGAAGTGCGCCATGGACAGGAAGAGATGGTAGTCGGAAGGTGCCAGGTCGGGGCTGTATGCTGGATGGCAGAAACCTCGATTTTTTCCAGCAGTTGGCGACACACCTTCGTCGTCGTTGTGCTTGCGCGGGCGTCATCTCGTGGGGCACAACTCGGCAGCTCCTGTTGACTTTTCCCATGGCGTGCAGATGTCGAACCACACTCGATTGTGATGTCCTGATGTCCGCCACTAGTCCACGGGTGGTGCTGCCTGCGTACGCTTCCATTTGTTGCCGTAGGGCTGCGTCATCCACTTCTTTGGGTCTTCCGCTCCTTGGCGCATCTTCCAGGCCCATGCCTCCAGACGAAAAGCGGGAGAACCACCGTCGTGCTGTCCGTTCATTGGTAACACCCTGACCTTCCACCCTGAAAATTTCGGCGGCTGCTGCTTGCGCACTGGCCCCCTTTTTCCAATAGTGACGAAGGAGCTCGCGTATCACCAATTTTTCTTCCTTATTTTTACACTGGCTGACGCAGGTGGCACAATGTCTATGGCATTTAAATTCCTACTGACGTTGCTTCCTACTCTTTTCTCTTAATAAACTGCGATATACCCTTGTGGTAAATAGTCTTCGCCCAGAATTCGTCAAACTCTAACCCCCGCTCCCGAGTCGACCACTAGTTTTGACTCAACCTCTATAGTTACATTTTCATTACTTAATCGTCTCTATGTGAAAAACGAGCAATCACACGAACAGAAACTATAATGTAAACATTGCCAAGCACATGAGAAAGAGAAATAATGGATAAGCAATTCCATTGAAACATTTTAATGCGTTTCAATATTCTAGAATATACCTGGTTGTGGACGTGACGTCCGTCAGACTATAAAATGTACTCGAAATGCCGTCCAAACGATCTGAAAGCGTAGGATATATGTGATGCCAGGTAGGATCCTCAGCTCTAAGGCTTATTTGAATTTCTTTGTCATATTCCACAAAGTCTGTGTAGAAAGAGGAGGGCCCTTCCGTTGTCCTTTCATCCGTCAATATTTTCGAAGGTAGCCTCAGCGTTGCTGATAATTTGATTGAAAGCTTCACCAATAACTCCCTGGTCTTCTTGTCCAAGCCCATACTCTTCAATGACTGCACTGCTACTGGTCCGTGAAGCTAGCACTCATCTGAACGATAACGGCACATGATGGTCAGTATGTACTAATGGAAGTAGATAACCATGAACATCTTTTGGCCCGTAATTTGGACATTATTCCTACCGAATTTGGTACCCATTCCTTTCTAGGGTGTGTTAAATAGGGAAGGTTTAATTATAATCAGTCTGCAGTTTAAAGTTTAATCGTAGATGATTCCGTGTAAAACCGATTCAAATTTAATCGGAACCCCAATGTCTAAAAGGTGGTTCATGTAAGGATTACATATTTGAAAATGAAACGGTTCATATAAGCTTCAGTTTGTGCAGTTATAACATATTAGAATATTCGGCTGGGAGAATTTGATGTTATTGCGGATGCTCGAAGGGCGTTTCCCAAGTACTTGTTTTCTAGGATATTCACGTAAAACAATGTCTGTGGTGAACATGCAATAGTATAAAAAAGGAAAACATGCAACTTGACTAAGCTGGACAGACTGTTCACCACATGACTTTATTACCGTCGAATCGATAGGAGATATACGTGATGCACTGATCTTGTGTGTACTAAAATGATTCAGACACCTTGTGAAAGAAGTCACGACGAATTCGCGATGTATTGAAGGCAAAATAAATACCCTATATTTACTTAATACGTGGTATATTCTATGTGAATATGAGTGGACGAGGAACGTTTGATTCATGATATAATTTAAGAATAATTAAATAATAAAATACGTAGTTGAAATATTTTTATTAAATATGAAAATATTTATTTGCGTTTTCTATTTTGGTCGTCCGTTCGTTTCATATATGAATTGACACTAAGATTCATTGTGTTTATGTTTTGAAAAGATTATTGATAGGCAGATCAGGGAAACTATTGGGATGCGTTGTCCCTTTCATGTTAATCAATTTGCCTATCAACCAGGCAAGTCTACGGAGGTTGCCTTGCACTAGTTGGTGATTAAAAACACCAGAGATCTTATGATAGACAATGTTTACGAGGTAACGTGGTGAACTGGATCGAACTGAATTTGGTGTAAAAATAAGTTGACAACGTTTTTTATTCAAAATAGAAAATTAGTCTTTATAGAAAGAAAACTGTTATTTTATTCAAAACATTTACCACCGAAACATACAATCTTTCTCCACTTTTCTTGCAAGAAGTGTATTTCGCGATAGAAGAAATCCGATTGTTTAGAAGCACGGTAGTAGAAAAGAATTTTTCTAACCAATTTTTGACCTCCTCGTGAAATCTACTTAAACTTCTCCAGGAAGGGCGCTCTGCAGGGACCTAAACAAATGGTAATCTAATGGCGATGTCTGATAAATACGGCGGGTGGGGTAACACATACCAGCCAGGTGCTTCTTTTGTGTCTTTAGAGGAGCATGTCACATATGGTTAAGCGCTTTGCAATGTATCGTTCTTTCAATTCATGTGGGACCAAATTTCCTGTTGAAACCATTCCCATTGCATGTAGACGTTGAGATATGCCATTGCTAACTCTGTTTCTGTGTGCCACGGATTTTCATCCAGTAACACATTCCAAATTTAGGTCTTCACGTTTTATAGTGCTCCTTCACGTTCTTTGTCTTCCTCTCGGAATCATGACTTTTGATTTGTGTTTACCACTGTCTATGCGTGCTTTTCAGCAAGAACATGTTCACTTTAGACCTCCACATACAGACGGTGATTTTCAGCAGGTTTCTTTAAACAGAAGTAATGAAGCAAAACTTCCAGCATTTTCTGTTTTGGGCACAAAATATTTGGCATTTTCAATGCACTTAGAAAACAATTATGTTCACACCTGAAGGAAATGTCCTACACTAATTATAAGCTTATTTCAAAGACTTTCTTATCCACGTGTTGCAATTCTCAAGTATATGAAATCTGTGCTAGTTATGTCATCTATTAGGAAACAATGTAAACTTTAAATGTATATCCAAGAGTTATGCATCAAATTCTTAAGCCATCTTAACTTTTGCATATAGTTACTACGTATAGCGTTATTATGAAAGTTAATTAACATATTTTAGAGGACCCAAGGATTATAAAAATTATTTTTTTAAATAAAACAACATCAAAAATAAACAAATACATCAATACAATTACGAAATTAACGAATAAACCTAAGTTTTAACGCTTTTCCTCCTCGAAGTGGCTTAAGTTTAATGTAGCAAGTTTTAAAAAAAAAATTGAAACTTTCTAGAATCTGAGATGAATCATTGCTCTTTTTAACTTCTTTTACTAATTTTCTTCCCAAATCGAAACCACAAGCGAGTGATAAAAAACATTAAAAAAAAGAGGCATAATCTTCACAGCAATTGCTCAAGCTGTCAAATCAATCCTTGCGGATAACGTTGGCTTTGTCTGATCGGATCAGAATGGAATATCCTTCCCCGTGAATCACTTGCTCCCGACTCCATCAATGTTGCTGTGAAATCTTTATCTTTTTTTCTTCCCCTTACTCCCTCCCTCTCTCCCCTCCCACCTCACCCTCCTGCACTTTTTCGTCTTCTTTTGCTATTAGAAGCAGCCCTCCTCTCCGATTATTCCGATCTCATTCTCTCCCCTTAGCTTAAGTGCAATCCAATTTCCTATAGTTTTCTTTCCTAAACGCAAACTTTTTCCTTTGCTCAGACGAGATCGGATTTCTTCCAGTTTAAGTTTGTTGCTTTCAGGCAGTAAAATTCAAAGCTCTTAAATTTTCCTATGAAATTGAAGTTTTATCTTCATTTTTATTTCCTGAAGATTAAATTCAACACAATCCAGACATTGTTAGTTTTTCTCGAACTTCATCTTGCAACTGAAGAAACATTTTTATGTAGTCATTAAAATACTTCTTTCTTTAGCCGAGGATAATATATCGAAAATAATTAAATATTTAGTGTCCTTGCATCCTTCTTGAAAAACCGAATTTTTAGGGCTTTTCCAGTGTGCATAATATTCGGCGGTTCAAAGAAAGAAGAAAGGTCTGCATAGTAAATGTTTTCATCTAAGAATAGTGCAAGTATTGATCACAAAATTCGAGGACTATGTATTACTTGTTTATTACAACAAGACTTATTTACAATTTAATAAACAATGCGCAATAAACTTAATAAATGATTAGGATCAATGATTTTCTCTTTTTTAAATCAGGATTCGATATTGAAGGCCCCCATGATATAGAGCATCTTCAATCGATGTTTCACCAGTTTTAAAACTGGCATTTCACTGTACAGTTTTGAACAATTCATCCCAAAATACGTTTGTATCATTGTCAAGGTTGTAACAAAACAGTGAAAATCAAAACAGATATTCTTAAGAGTGAGGACCTAATAAACTGTCAATACTCACGTGAGAAAAGGAAACAAAAACCGGTTCACCACCTGTCCAAAGTTATTCTTAAGACAGTGATAACTCGACCATGAAGGAAAGAGATATCATGAACTCGACTACAGAGTTATTAGTCTATTGCCTATCAAACCTAACCTGACAATAAATGGAAGGTTCTTAGCCGAAGGCCTTCTCCCGTCCAAATCTCAGATTCATAGGTAATTCCTAATGCGTTTTATGCACGATGTCCCCGAACTTATACTAGGTACCTATTAGTGCCAAATTTCACCGACCGGTGATGTTGTATTTGAGGCATGCGCGAAGCAGATTGCCGCTAGATTTAGCGGATTTTTACATCAAAATGATGCAAGAATTTGCCAAAAAAATCCGTTAAAAATTAAATTAGCACAACTGAATTTAGCTCTGTTTTAGCGAGAAAAAATTTTTTGAGTTGGCAACACTGGCGCGAAGGCCAATTAGACGACGCGGTGCAGTCCTAAGTGCAGGTAAGCGCTGGTAAACGTGAAAATGGTGTATACGTTGGAGGAAAGAATGTTTATTGTATTAGAATGCAACCGATTGGGTGAGAGTGTAACAATACAAGAAGGCTCTTAGGGTGCAGATTTGGTACACAAGGAAACTACCAAAACAAATTCCTTACATCGCACATAAATTACCCGCAAGAAAAAAGTTAATAATTTACTGTTCGCTTGCTATTTCCATTTGAAACACTGTCAGTCCTTTTTAGAACATCCTGTATAAGGTCATTGAACATCTTTTTCTTCAGCTGAAAACATATTTCATGAAAATAAACGGCAGTGATTAAAAAGACAGAAAAATAAATAATGTACGAGTAATGACCTCAACACAAGTACTGAAATAAGTGATTTGATTAAAAAACATGAGATAATATAATGAACGTGGAATCTAAATATAATACTTTACAAAAATCAGTAATTATAAAAAAAAATATGAATATATTGAAAATTAAAAGTATCCATTACATTTCTAAACAAGAATGATATTACCGCCAAAGCGGATAAAGGGAGCACATTTTCGTGTTACAGCATCGTACATGGATATATAGAATTAACCAACATTTTAAAACACTTGAGAGGAAATAAATAAATAAATAAAAACCAAATTGTAAATTACTATTTAAATAAGCTAATGTATAAAGAGAATTTAAACGAATAAACTTGAAGAACGGAAAGATAAATGGAGAGGGAGTTATTCCTCATACATTTAAAAAAATAAAAGTTATTTAATTTGTAAGAATTCCCACATAATGTTAAACGAATTGAGCCTTAATTGATGAATCGTTGTGTGTAAGCATCTATTATTTTTTCATATTAAAATTACTAAAGTGTTTCTACGTTATCGTCTACTATTGAAGCAAAGCGATTAACTACTATTAATTAGTAATATGTATAGCAGTAGTGAGTTTTAGATAACATTAAGCCTTACAGCATTATGCTCTTGATACAAATAAGCTATGGATAATAATAGATCTAACAACTCCTAATGAGTTGGTTGATTTAATGCACGCCATATCTTAGCATTGAAAGTTCTAACAGTACTATATTGTACCATTAGGGTACATGCAACAAAACCAATTCCCACTATCATTTTTTTCTCGTTATATTCACTCATGACTCGTTGTTACGAGGTGTTTGATATATTACATGCCATATCTTAGCATTGAAAGTTCCAATGGTACCATATGGTATTATATGACACCATTAGGGCACGTGCTACTAATCCAATAACCATTATCATTATTTACTCGTTATATTAACTCATGGCACGTTGTTACGAGTTGTTTGATATATTACATGCCATATCTTAGCATTGAAAGTTCTAATGGTACCACATGGTACCACATAGCACAATTAGGGCACGCGCTACTAAACCAATAACCATTATCATTATTTACTCGTTATATTCACTCATTACATATTGTTACGAGTTGTTTGATATATTACATGCCATATTATAGCACTGAAAGTTCCAACGGTACCATATGGTTCCACATGATACCATTAGGGCACGTACTACTAAACCAATAACCATTATCATTATTTCCTCGTTATATTCACTCATGGCACGTTGTTACGAGTTATTTGATATATTACATGCCATATCTTAGCTTTGAAAGTTCCAATGGTACCATATGGTACCACATGGCACCACATGGCACCATTAGGGCACGTGCTACTAAATCAATTACAATTATCATTATTTACTCGTTATATTCACTCATGAAACGTTGAAACGAGGTGTTTGATATATTACATGCCATATCTTAGCATTGAAAGTTCCATTTGGTACCATTAAAACACGTACTACTAAACATTTCACACCAATATTATTTACGCGTTATATTCATTCATGAGACATCCTTGCACGTACACGTGCCATTAGACCATTACCTGCTATCACTAGTTACTCTTATATATTCGTTCATGATTTGTTGTCACGATTTATTTGATATATTACATACCATATCTGGTTATAGGAAGTTTTTAAGGGGATATCATAATGGTACCATTAAAGCACGTGCCATTATAGTACGTACTTATTCCGGCTATCTCACGTTCGTACTTGTTCGTGCTCTATCCCATATTACTGGATTGGTGAAAACAGACTGTGAAAAAGTTAATTCGTTTTCAAGTTATCGTAATAAATACTAAGCTCCCTAGGAATAAAAAAATTCTCTTGATTTAGAGACCAAACTGCCCTCTCAATAATCGTCAAACACGTACATCCTGCACGCGCACCATCTCATTAATGTTTAGAGCACGCGCAGAGCCGAACCCATGTATGTTCTCAATTCGAGGACATACATGTATGTTCTGAAAGTACCATTGGAACTTTCAGTCCTAAAACTTGGAGTGCGAGGATAATTCGTGTCTTCCAGCAATTCAATACATGCACTCTTTCTATTGCAACGCAATGAATTGTGGGATTGTCTACAGACGGACGGACAGCTGGACAAACCGACCACATAAGCACATTTCTATATATAGAAAATGTACTAAAAAGGCAAAATACACCCTTTGAAAGATAATCAACGCACCAAGACGGAACTATGCAATAACAAATTATGAATTAGCTGAAGGAAATTTGGTACGTGTACATTCCTCGTACAAAGAAATGATTAGACCTTCACAATTTTTGGATGATTTGTTGAGCAGAAAGCATTACAAAAAGTGAGCAAGTCAGTAAAGATATGATTCACCTCTGCCCTGGATGCACCTGTGACGGATCATAAAATTTTTGGATGGGATTCTAGGAGTTATCTTCCGGTGATCTCCAATTGGTCGGCAAATTCGTTGACGATTTGGCTGGCCAAGGCAGTGTAAATTCTTGCACGGAGAAAATCCAGGAATAACTCTCCGGAAGCCGCAGAATGAATGGCATCAAAAACTCTGTAAAATATCCTGAACGTATCCTTATATACGGTGTTTGTAAAGTCTCTCCGCAATGAAAAACAAAAGCAAAAATCCAATAAACGGAAAAATATACCACTTTATTTACGTTAGGAATGAACTTTATTAAGTGGTGAGTGTATGCACAAGTTTACAGGAAATGTTGAAAGTGCCTTCCGTCCATGCGCAGGCACAAGTCCATTCGTCTACAGTTGTTTCGATGGGAATCGTCATTTTCCACTGCGGAGAGACTTTATGGACACCCTGCGCTATGAGTGAGTCAAGGAAACTACCAAGGAGGTCCGACTATCAAACGAAATGGTACTCAGGCTATAACTCCCTATCTGTTGGTGCTCTCTTAGACAATCAGGACTTTTTCCATACAGTTCTGCGGCATTTTGATCATTTATACAGGGTGATCTGAAAAAGTGTGTATAACTGTAAGCAATGACAGAGGTGACCAGAATAAACATTTTCTTTTAATACAATGTGGGTCCGAATTTGAACGCTAACTGAGATATGAACAGAAATAAAAATGCCGCCACCAAGATCAACAAGTTAATAACTCAGGTTCAGCAAAGCCTAGAATAATGAATTTTGGAGGAATAATAGGGTACATAAAACTGTGTATGCCGTTAAAATTTGATCGTATTCCAACGAGTAGTTTCCGAGTTACGCATTCAAAATCATAGCAGTGCTCACAAGCGAGTACTAACCAGCACGTGTTATATTCATTATCCTAGGCGTTGCAGAACCTGAGTTATTATATGCTGAAACGCATATATTGGTTTCGCTCTGTTTGTGTGTCTGTCTGTCTGTCTGTCCGTCTGTATGTCCGGCGATTACTCGAGAACGCTTTAACTTTTTCAAATTCTGCTTTCGTTCTTCGATAGAGACACTTCCTGAGCTCACCTGATTAGTTTGATTGAAATCGGTCTAACAGTCACGTGACTATTGAGACCCAACCCCCACCCCCTCATTAAATATTTTTATTGGCAATATAAGGCATGTAATATATCATTCGAATGGGAATGAAGAGCACAAGACAAATATGTCATTCTTTTCGATTTTCGAAATGCTACGTCCGAGAAAATGACCCCCAAAATGTACTTCAACGACCCCTTATTACGAGCTTTAGCTAAAGCTATATATTAGAATACAAGCTTAATCAGTACCTTTATATGTCTGGCCGGCCATCGTTTGCACGAAAACGTGAAAATGGAAGAACTTAACTGCGATATATCAACTTTTGATGAGCTCTCGTGGACCCCTTCAAGCACGTGTACTAATGTTAAGAATATGAATTTACGGCATGTAATATATCAATCGGTTCCTACTGACGAGTCATAAGCGAATACAGTGTTACTTTTTGTTTATCATTTAAGCATCGTTGGTGGCAGCTTGGAGCACGTGCCCGTTATGAAGCTTTGTCAATGCACGTGCTCATTTCGTTTTAAAATTAAGTTAGCAGTTTTCTGAATATTATTAATCAAGTTATCTTGGTAAGTTTGAATGGCTAAGTGATGAGCCGAATGGGTAGGAACAATCCCGGCTGCCGAGATTACCATTGTTTCAAAGCACTGCCGGGTAAATTCTTTTAAGCATTCCAAGGAGCTTTAGCTCTGACGCAGATGTAATTTTAATATCTCACTTTTACTTCCACTTGGTTTAAATAAACAGTGGAAATACCTTTGATTCTATATGCATTCACGTCATTTTAAATTATAGGCCTAACTTAATTAGCCATTTTAACAATAAGCCTAATATTAATTAGCCATTTTTAACAATAGGCCTAACATTAATTAGCTAATTTTCACAATAGGCCTAACATTATTTAGTCATTTTAATTGTAGGCCTAACATAAATTAGCCATTTTTAACTATAAGCATAACATAAATTAGCCATTTTTCACAATAGGCCTAACAATATTTAGTCATTTTAACTGTAGGCCTAACATAAATTAG
>JAHWFO010039269.1:1123208-1154418 GCA_023313115.1 Rhysida immarginata
ATTATTATTATTATTATTATTATTATTATTATTATTATTATTATTATAACGCTGAGAGGCTATGGAAAGTCTGCGAAGATTGTGGAAAAAATATCCCTCTTGCAGTGCTTCACAGAATAACGATGTTCTGGCCATCGTCCATAATGGGATATTACATTGAACACAACACATGGTGGAAGAATGGTATCTCGAAGAGAAGCTGAAGGTCAAAATCGTTCAATTGCCTCCACCCTTTGTATCTTTAAAATAAATTTTTTAATTTTGTTAATAGACTCGTATTTTTTTTATTTTTATTTATTGATTTCTGTACTGTATTGTATTTCAGTTAATTGTGTATTTTATTATCTTACATGCGCTATTAAATCACTTATTTCAAACTTACGCTAAGGTTATTTTTTTCCCTACATTATTTAATTAACTGAATTTCTGTTAGAGAAAATAACATTTTTTTATAGTTTCACCGTCTCTCCATTTTTTATATACTACCTCTTTCTTTATCTACCCCTGTACTTCTATTAAATTTCTATCATAATGCTTCCAGCATTGCCTTTTCTGCTTATCAGGGGGTCGATTCATTAAAAGATTAATGACGCAATTAGCTGTAGCGGACGTATAAAGTGATGGGGTTCCGTAAAAGCTCTTAATGGAAGAGGAACTAAAAGATGTAAAAACTCAGATGGAGTCAAAGCTACTGATTTAGGGCCTGACTCATACAGAAAAGAACTTAGAAGCTACAATGTATGCTACGCTAACAGCAGTTGACGAACGTTAATGTTTTTGTTAATTGAAAAGATTCCTTTAGAAGATATTAATTTTTTAGAAATAGATTTTCTTCGTCTAGACAATTCCCTTGCAAGATTTTTGACACTTGATCTTTAATAGTCTAGTAGCAGTGGGTAGCTGGTCCAAAGAAAATGGTTTTCTAAATAATGCCTTCTTAAACAACATTGAAATATGACAGGGTTCAAATATCAATATTTATTTTATAATACATTAGTAAAGCTAACTCTTCCATGTCTCTAATGTATTTATCAATTTTTAATAATAATCCTTACTTTCGCTTTTAGAACTGTCCCGTGCCTAGAATGTTTGGCAGGGAAGGATCAGATATTGATGGCGTAAGAATGTATAGGGAGAGGATGAAAGGAAGAAGAAGAAATGACGTTCAATAAAACATGTTTACCTTTACGAGGAAAGTAACGTCATCTTCAAGTTATTTCTTTTATGAAAGAGAACAGAGTGTCAGCCAAACCTGGATGAAAGGAAAATCCAGCGCCTTTCGGAGTTCATGTCAAAGGAATCGCTCCAGGCTATATATAGTGGGTGCCAAGCCATATATTGATTTTGGCGGTCAATTCCTGCTTGACGTAAAACATTAGCGTTAAAGCAGTTTTGTTTTAATTATAATTGCGTCTCGTTCGTTAAATATTTTCGCAAACGATTAAGTAAAAAAAAATGTAAAAAAGAAAAGCTCACTTTTTTATAATGAGTTCAGTAGACTAAGTGAGCTTACACTAATCAACTGGTTATCGGGGAATATTTGTAAGCATCTGCATCGAATATAACAAAGAATTCACTGTAAACAAAAAAAGGCTTGGAAAAGCATATCCGATAAAAAAAGAAATGTCTGCATATAAAGAAAGAGCTTTTCAGAGATTTTTTTCGTTAAAATAATTTTAATTGAATGTGACGGAATGAAGGAGCGATGTTAATTATTTCGATTTGGAAAATAAAACAGATAAAAATTTGAAAAGGCTCTGGAAAAATGATGAGGCGAAAGAATTTTCTCCTTTTCTTTATGATTTTTTTTTCAAGAAAATTCGCGTCAGTATAAAAAAGAAAAGTAGATAAGTACAATACGTTGGAGACAAAAACTGGTAATCTGGCAACTTTAATGCACTAATGGCAAAGCTCGCTTCGGTATTTTTAATTTCATTATCTTTTCAATCATAATTCAGATATTGATTATTTTCCTTATTATTATTGGAAGAGTGAAATGAATCATTTACATAAAAACAGTGGCAATAATTCATAAATATAATATTTACTCGTAAGAAGTTAACCGTCATAAGTTGCGACACAAGTGGATCTTGTTTTTTAGCATTTCAAAAAAGAATAAATTAAAATAATAAAATTGAATTTTGCATTTTATGAAATAAATTATTTGTAACATCGGGTCTTTTTTAATGGAAAATTGATAATATGTTAGATAAATTGAGAAATCCTTATCGGGCATCTTTGTTTGACCTTAAAATAAGTATTACAGCGTTCATAATTACGAAGGTTGGTCGAAAAGTAATGCCTCCAAGGCTAACTTTTTTAATTGTTAACCGATTCAAATTTCATTTTGTACCTGATACTTACATTTGTCCTCTATGTAAGGCACTATTCGCTTTTCGACATAGTCCCCATCCCTTTCCACGCATTGCGCTAACGCGTGACTAGTCGATTGAACCTGTCGGAGGGGAATTCCGGGGTTGTTTTCGACACCAGGATTGAATGGCAGCTTTGGACCCTCTTCTGCAGCACGATAACGCCCGCCCGCACACGGTCGCCACACACTAGGGGCGCTACAGCTCAAAGATGAAAGACTTTGCACCTTGCGACTTTCACCACTTCCCAAAGAAGAAAGGGCACTGAGTTGCGTTCTGACGACGAGGTGAAAGATGCCAATCAGTCTTCGTGTCGATAACAACACCGGGATTCCTCTCCGACCGGTTCACCCAACTAGTCACGCGTTGGAGCAATGCGTGGAAAGGGATGGGAACTATGTCGAAAAGTGAATAGTGCATTACATAGAAGACAAATTTAAGTATCAAGTACAAATAGAATTTTGAAAATCGGTTAAAAAAGTTACAGGCATTACTTTTCGACCAATCCTCGTAAAATAATGTACCCTATTATTCCTCCAAAATTCATTATCCTAGGCTTTGCAGAACCTGAGTTATTAACTTGTTGATCTTGGTGGCGGCATTTTTATTTCTATTCATACTGTATCTCAGTTAGCGTTCAAATTCGGACACACACACACTGTATTAAAATAAAATGTTCATTCTGGTCACCTCTGTCATTACTTACATTTATACACACTTTTTCAGAATTACCTTGTATACAGGGCAGTACTGCTGGGTAGCCTATCTGCTTGGCTGCAGGGGCCCGCTTATAACAATAAAGGCCTGGGCGCTAAAACGTCATTCATTGTTACATTATCATCAGAAGGGCAAATTTAGGGCTTATTATTGGTGGAAATACGATTAACAATGCCCTACTGATGTGATATAACCCAGCCGTCTATATCTATCAGGCCTGACAACTGAGGATTGATGACGTCATGGTAGAGACCGGTTGTCTTGGGAACCCCCTTTTCAACGGAAATACTTTAACATTGAAATACTTTAATTGATGACAAATTATGTTTATTCAAATCAAACGAATACTCCAGTAATATGAAAAAATTATCTCCTCTGTCAAAATGACAGGCAGACGACCTCTTGCCTCGCCGACCTCTAGCATGACGCCAGTTGTCAGGCCTGGAGATATAGTACGGCCGTGATATAACTTACAAGGGAACCCCACTTAGCCTAACCGCATAAACAATGGAGTTATTGTATGGCTATGTATGCTGAAATTTTTTCGTTTTCGCGGTTTATTTTGAAAGAAACACAATTTCGCACTCTCTTATTTTGCAAGCATCTATAGTAGCTTCAAATGAGTAACATATTTCAATTTGGTGGAAATCTGTGATATACATGTTCGAGGGATTCCCTTGTTAGTAGGACGTTTCAGCGCTCAAGTCTTTATTATAGGTGGTATTGTTATGAACGGGTCCCTGCAGCCGAGCGGATAGGTTACTCAGCAGTACTGCCCTGTTATTTGACGAGTATTTGCCTTGCCATTCTCGATACTCGATGACGGAAACAGCTGACTCCTGTAGGCCTACTTCTTGTACGAACCATTATGCCTCTTTCGAAATCACTAAAATCCTTCGTCTACCAGTTGTTAAGCTGCTAACTCACGCAAAATATTCAGATCATCTTGTTACATATTCAAATTCATCTATCAGGGTTATCTGCCATATGATCGCATCACCAGATAAGTTCACTTACTATGAAGTGTTTTTATTAAATTACTACTCAACGTGTATTATGGAATCTAAGGTCAAGAATGAAACTTTTTCTGAATGTAACGACTTTAATATTTAAGAGACAACAGCTAGTCTTTTGTTTCAAAGGAAGCGTCAATACGAGCTTTCTGCCGAAAAATATCACGTCATCGGCTAAGCTAATACGATAACAGGGATATTCTACCGTATACAATAAAAAAACTTTGCGTACACGTCTTTAGAGAACAAGCGCAATTCATATCTGGTGTATATAACTTTAAATTAGGAAGAAGTGGCTACTAAATCAAAATGGATAAAATAAAATCCTCTAAAATAATTTTAATTAATTAAAAAGTTAATTATTAACTCGACAAGAAATAATAAGAAATGGTATTATTTATACAATTCTTTAGAATAAGAATCTTTTGAATATTTAAAATGCTTGATCTAAGATTTTATGGTCACTATCCCTGTTTACCAGTCTATGCAACGTTTTTTCCAAAGTTGTCCTGCTGTTTTATTCACCCGGCCCCCCCGGCAAAGTCTTTCCCCTCCTTTTCTTATTATATCGTAGGGATGCGTCAGCTTTTTAAATACGTGACCTACCGTATCTTTTTTACTTCTGTTATGAGGAAAACCATTCTCAGGACTGTCTATAACACGTTTGTCCAATCTTTATTGTTGGATTTCTGCCAAATCAAGTCGCTGCTAAAGAGAACATTATTTAGCGGCCTGGAGATCTTAGAGTGGCGAAAACTAGCCTATGCACTCAGTATAAATAGTTTCATCTAATTTATGAATAACAGTTCTGTCTGAGATTTTGCTGCACTTTATTAGTTCGAAGATGTATATTTTGTCATTTATTTGGCATTGCTTTTTAACTTTGCAGTCATTTGGTAGATTTTAAGGGGAAATATCGGATTAAGCTCACTGGAATATTTGGGAGTTTGTTATTTTATTTTATAGACTAATTCATTTATTATGAAATTCTTCAGTTCAAATCAATGTCTTACAGGAAAAGATGTTTTATAGTCGGGAGTTCTTATTTTTTTCCTTTTATATCTTCTCATTTTATTAAAGAAAAAGCTAAAATGTGGAACAGAAAGCGGTGAATTTTTTGCTCCAGTTCCCTGATACGTTGTGTGCATGACACTTTTCTGCCGCCCTGTTTCGAATATCTAATTGTTCGGCATCGAAACATCCGAGTTGTACAAATTGTCGATATTATCGAGAAGATTTTGCTCGCTTCAGAGACCGTGATGAAGGCGTCGTCGTTTCTTATCACCGCGAGATGTTTCGAGTAAAGAACGTCGCCCCAAAATAAAAATAAGGAAAAAAAGTTCGGGAATAGCGAGAAGCAAATTACCAGCGGTGTGAAAATTTTATCGTTTCTTTCTATCTCGGCCCTGACGTCATAGCCAAGCTGGAGTGACTGCCAAGTGCCATGATTTCCTATTCAACTTTTTTTTTCGTACGGTTTTCTCCCTTCTTCCTAAATGCCAGGAATTTCTCTGCCACTTTAATATTTAATGAAAGCATTAATTGCAAAGACCGACAAACGTTGGCAGATTCTTTATAATAATGTACCTGATAATTTGCAAACCTGTCTAAAAAAATTTTTTTTTTACATTCTCCGGTGGAACTGATGAATATGTTTGTTCAAGCTAAAGATTCAAAACGGGCGATAAATTTATATTTTATTTTGGCTTTAAATAATTCTTTAACTGCTAAAATTCAGTTTCATCACTCGAGAACGAATGAAAAGCATCAATCAAAAGAACTCAAATTCTTTTTTTGCTTTATATCTAAAAGCTACATGGATCTGCTGTATTTGTTCGTGTGAGGTTCACACAAAATTCCTGCTTCTCGAGTGATGAAACTGAATTTTAAATAGTTACTTATATTAATGAAAAATAAAAGTCTAAGAACATAAATAGTGAGTTTGTCATATTTTTAGTTCGAGGGAATAGAGGAGTAAACAAAATTATGTATTTGCAAGCTAATCGATTTAGGAAAATTCGAAATTTTATTAAATGATTTGGCTAACCGTATAAATAATACAAATTCAAAAGTTTAGATATAGTGTAATCGATCGAATGTGAAATAGAAATTGTTGTTCATTGACCTGTATGCAGAAATTAACATAAATCATTTGCTGCTAGACCTGACCTATGATGGCATGCCTCGAATGCTTTTAACACAACCAAAATCAGTGTTTATCAACGTAAGCGTTACATCAGACCTCATTTAGCATCTCATTGTTTTGATTTCATGGACTGTCGAACGATAACCCGACCAAGATTTCAGGGTATGTTTATTGTTTTGATGGGTCAATGTTTGTTTTTGAAATTGCCTCAGGATAGTTCGTAACAAGTAGGGCATCAGTTGGGAGAATAGGGCCGTTCACTACGGTCGTCAGTAATTACGAATCAGAATTGAACCAGAATATACGAGAGATGGAACTCCTCTTCAAATCTTCGCTAACTGCATTGCGCTGATAACATCCATTTGCAATTTCAAAATATTTAACTTTTTTTTTCTATTTAAATATTTAACTATTAAAGTGCGTCGGCTTAATTTATAAATCTGTAAGCTTTAGGATCACTTTTTCTTGCTCAGCAGTTTTAAAATCTTTGATATCAAAGAATTTATAACACTTGCATAAAATAAGAGGGGAAATCAGTAAGTCAGTCAAAAATGATGATACATGTATTATATAGGGCAGGAATGTGAAACACAGCTAGATTTGCACGGTACCATCATCTTATTTGGAAGCCAACCAAATACCGTGGATAAAAAATTTAATGGAAAGACAAGCCTCTTGTCCATAAAATAATTACAAGGTGAGACCAGAAAGTTCGGTGAATCACCCATTAATGTGCTAATGGGAAACGTCCGACTCGCCAAGGCGTTTTTCTGTGTCTCAGCTAACATATGCAAACGTGCCTTCACCATTGTTAACAGGCGTACGTTCATGCAGCATGTTTAGAGGTCAATACCTTTATCTCTGATAATGGAGTAGTGAGTCAATAAGAAAAGACAGTGCATGGTAAAGACGCTGTGACTCGAAAATGAGTGGTTTAAGCGTTTCCGTGAAGAACGAGAAACCCTCGAAAATGAACCAGACATGGAAGGCCGACCACTGCAAAATATCGAACGTTTTCGTGAGCTTCTTCTAAAGGATCGCCGTTCGTCTGTTCGAATAATGGAGGAGAAACTGAGCATTCCCCGTGAAATCATCCGAACTAATGTCACCGAGAAATTGGATAAACGTAAGATCTGCGCACTGTTTGTCCCGCACCACCTAACCGAGGAATAGAAACATCTGCGAATAGAAGGACACAGATTTCTCGACGTTTCGGATATTCAAACGGCTGTGACGAGGGACCTTCAAACAGTACCGAAAGATCATTTTTCACATGCTATGAACAGTTGTACGAACGATGTCAAAAATGTATTGTGGCCATGGGAGCTTACTTTAAGGGACAGTAAAGTATCATCTCTGAAATACCTGTTCCTCTTTGTTTTTCCGAGTCATTCACCGAACTTTCCGGTCTTGCATTGTATTTTAACACATATAGTATTTCGATCACCCTGTGGCCATCTTTTAGTGTAATACATTTCGATGAAAATTGACAATCGAACTGTACATTTATTCCTGTGGAATGGTAGCCGCGCTTCCTCTGAACTCACCCTATTTCAACATATACCTGAGACAATACACTGAATTAGCCAAGAAGTCTGAATACCCCAAATGGTCTTTGACGATATGAATAGGAAAATAAGATTGACGATTGTCAAAGAAAGGGAGAACGAAAACAAATTATAACTTCCAGTATTTAGTGAAGGAGTTGTTGCTAATATCTTCAAAGTTGACATCTAGTACGCCACTTCATTTCCTGAAAGTGACAAAGAATCCCAGCCACAAGTCGTCGCTATGAGTCTTCACCTTCTGTCGTATATTCTCCAGGAGTTCTTGGTCAAATTTTCCCAAATGAGTCATATTCAAGTCAGCGTGGATAGACTGATTTCTTATGGTTCCCCTAAGCTGCGCAATAGTCCTCAGGGTAACAGTTTAAAAGGATTGGAGTTCATTCCATCCACTTCTGCAGGCAGTTGATAGATTGAGGTCA
The DNA here is from genome assembly GCA_023313115.1 of Rhysida immarginata. Lineage (NCBI taxonomy): Eukaryota > Metazoa > Arthropoda > Chilopoda > Scolopendromorpha > Scolopendridae > Rhysida > Rhysida immarginata. Next base: position 1,131,444 of record JAHWFO010039269.1, read on the forward strand.
TAGAGCAGGATTGTCCGAATAATTATTTTGTACAACATCAGCTTATTGTCGATGCTAAGGGCGCTGTAGCGACCCACGAGCGCATTTAGACTGAACTTCGCCCTTTTTTGGCTTTGTTCAGCGCGTACGTCACATGATGATTCCAGCAGAGTCTTGAGACTATGACAACATCTAGATATTTGTATTTATTAACCCAGTCGAGGTCCTATCATACAAAAAAGAGATGCTGGGGGTTTCTTGAATTTCTTGTTTAAATACATGTCCATGCACTCATTCACATTTTACTTGAGTTTCCAAATATTAAACCATCATTCAAAATCCTTTAAACTATTGTATGTAAGCGACATCATGAGGACAACATGTTAGTCAATAATATCCAGTAGCCATTCAGTGAATTGTAGAGCTTAATTGAAACCAATCAAGTGAAAAAAAAACTTGAACAGTCAATCAAAACAGGAATTGCTAGAAAAGTAATTTGGAGATTAATAACAGAAAAGTCTTTTTTATAAATTATTTTTTAAGAAAAATTACAAGCTCTAGGCAAGATCTACATTACTGTACAATTTGGCCAAAACTGTTCCAGTGGGGTCGTAGTTTTGGGGATGGCATTCGCTTGGTCTTTAGAATTATGGAAACATATGGCATGTGATATGCCGTTCGATCGGAAATTATGAGAAATGAAAGAAGATAGAGCCTTTTTACATTTTCTAAATAGTTCAAGAAAATCAATTTTTTGATTTAAAAAATTGGAGAATGGGGAGGAGGGGGGGTTAAAAGTGCAGCTAAGGGGTACAAATAGATGATCTCATGGCTTCCGCTACTTTCCTGTATCGTCCTCGGGGGGATTAATTTCTAATTAGATGCTATAGTTCTCTTGATTTTCGAGACTGTAGTTCTCGCTATTCCTAATAAACTGGAAGTTTATTTCCTGGATGAACCTATAAGATGGACAGTAAGATAGTCGTCCTTCGGAAGTCGATAAGAAGGACATAATGGATATTTACCCGTTCACCAACGGTGCGACATTCCATAAATGTACTGATGCTGGGACATTACAGTGAAAAATAGGAACAGATAGTGGCGCATATCATTCGGGGATAGGACAATGTCATTAACATCCAACACGATTTTCATTATTTTGCCTAAGGTTAGTATTTACGTACGTCATTACAAGATTACAGCAAATAGGCAGATTTCAATCAGCTTTCTGGTGTATTGTGTTTGTTAGTCAAGTGAAAATTATTATTATCTTTGCTCATTAAAGTTTTATTTCCGTAATCTGCAACTTCTGCTGGTAAACTCATTTTCACGCGCATTAGTGGCAAAATATTAGCATTACGGGATAAAAATAAGCAATTTTGAAAATTACGCTCCGTATTTGGTCGATCCATTAAATACATCAACACCCATATTCGGTAATTGTATTACACATCAATATTTTGGTTTGAAAGGTTGTCATTTCCCCCCCATTAAATCGATGTGATGTATGGGTTGATTTGCTGTCCAAATGCGTTAAGAGGATTGACTTGGTTCTGATTGAATTACCGCAATAAAATAGACATGGAAGAATTCCTTTTTGAAATAAGAATTATTATTTTCGTTAAAGAGTAAAATAAAGAGTGGTCTGTGAGGATTTTTACACGCCAAACCTCAAATGTTTAAATTGTTGATGATAATAAGGAAGAAAATCCAGGTTGTTGAATTTTCTTTTCTATTTTCATCAACATTGTTTTCGTCCATTTACGGCTAAAACATAATAAACACAACCTTCAGTATCAAATCTACATGTGCATTTTTCGTATAGCGCACTTATTGTAAAATCAGGGATAAAACTGGAAAAAATACACAAAGAAATATTATGAATGATTCATCTATTTGATAAACAAGGAGACTCCACATACTCTGACTGAATAGGGGAAAATATCTTCGCATTGAATGATGGGTACAGCTGCCATTTTTTGAGGGCAAGAGAAAGGCAATCCTATACTGCTACACATCGAAGTGCGCCGTTTTTGCCCGACTTGTTATTGTATAACGATGGTAACGATTTGTTGCGTGTTTGGATGTATTGTATAACAATGGGATAAGTTCAGAGCCATGGCAGCCATGGGTCACGAATCCCTCAAAAGATGGCGGATATTCAATGTTTATGTTTTGATATTTCTCCCTATTGATAAAATAAATTCTACGAATAGCTTTCTCCCAATTAAATACCCATGCATAGTCATTCGATAAGCTTCTCAAAATTTTCCAAGAGGAAAATTCATAAAGCTTATTACCAATATATGCAGTTTATAAATGCTCGAATTGTAGAATATAATTTTTATAACTTGTAGTGATCCATCGGTAAGATGTTGGGCTTTCCTTTTGTCGGTACGGATTCAAATCCCGTCATCTTCAAATTATTTTTTTCTTCTTTCTTTCTAATTCATTTTAACATGCGTGAAAGTGTTTCATATATTTTGTAAACATAATCTAAATTTTCTAACTTACTACGGTTATTTTTCATAAATTTCATAAATTGTTACAAGTTATAGTTATTTCACTTTTTTAAAGACCACAAAAAATTATTATAATTCCTGTGTAAGTAAAGACAGAAGTAATAGTTAATATAATTCATAAGAAACTTTTACTCTTAGAAAGTAGGAAATTGTAACAGTAATTTGACAAGTTTAATGAATGGTGCTTTTCTCCATCATCGAAGATCAATAGATGCCAATATGGTGCAATGAATTACCCGAACCAATACAAATACTCACAAAACGCGAAGTTCAAATGAAAATTCTGTTTAAATGATTCAAACTAATCTCCACCGGACACAATACACTTTTGAGATCGTTTGTACAAGTTTGTAAAACAGCGTTTAAAGTCCTCGGGCTAAATCCTTTTAATTTCCGACGTCACGTTTTTCTCAATGTCGGAAACATCTTGAAATCGGGTACCATTCATAGCGCTTTTCATCTGCGGGAACAGGAAAAAGTCTGGAGGGACCAAGTCCGGAGAATAGGGCGGGTGATTGGGCTCTGTGATGCTGTGTTGGCCAGAAATCATTCCTCGGTTAAGCAGTGAGGGACAAATCTGAAATTTTTGAGACAAATTTTTCGGGCAAATTTTTCTTTTTCCCAAATCCTCTATTAGAATCTGACGAATTGTCTCCTTGTTGCAGCCCAATTCATAAGCAAGCATACGAATTGTGATTCGGTGATCAGAAGTGAACTGAAGTTTCTTGACTTTCTCGGTGGTTCCAGGCGTTCGGACGGAAACTGGTCTTCAGGGCGCGGGTCATCTTAAAGATCTTCTCGGACATGATGAAAGCGTTCAAATCACTCGAATGCTCGTTCGAGATAGGGCCTCGTTCCCGTAGGCAGTTTTCAGCATCTGGTGTTTCCATAGCTAATTTTTCTGTTCCATATATTTTTCTCGACGATACTTATTCACGTGCGTCGCTATAATGCGTGTCTGAACACGAATCCTTTCGCTCCAAAAATAATAATAATAATAATAATAATAATAATAATAATAATGATCTATGCAGCTACAGTGCGATAGGTGACTCATACAAACCATATCTTTACATGTTGAATTTTTGTTTAACATTTTACGCAGAGACCTGTCCGGGTATTTAATTGCTATACCTTGTATTTAGTATTGAGCACTTACAAGGGAACCCCACATAGTTTTTTTTTTTTTTGCGCGCAAGCACACCGTGGAAGCGATAGGGTTGCACGGCAGTGAAGCCTCCGGAAGTGCGCAGAGTTCAACAAACATGGCGGAAAGAGGGGAAGCAAACTTGTTAGCGGCGATCGCTAAAGAATTGCAGTTAGAGCACTGTTATTAAGCATAAAACATTAATTTTGCTGTACAATTATTCGTCTCGAAATAATTTATAAGATGAGGTAGGCATCCATGAATACTATTTTTATTTAAAATTATAAAGCACCGCGATACATATCACCACACCAACGCAACGTATTACTCGATGTTGCACATGAAGCCAGCCCCGTGTTTGATTACCGAATTACTTAATAAAATGAAATAATAAATTAAGAAAATGGTTATTAATTACTATACACATTTTGTACTGGAAGGCAATTAGCTAATTGTAATAATCTATTTTTAAAAACTAAGTTTGTTTAGAAACTTGAGAAGCCATTCAATTGCCGTCTGCTGCTGTCTATTTCATCTGAAGTAGATTCGTGCTTATAGCTGTGAGTAGAGGAAGAAAGAAGTTCAGTTAAGCGCATTAATACATCGCTTTAACAATGGAGTCCTTGTATGACTATGTGTGCTCAAAGTTTTTCGTTTTCATGGTTTATTTTGAAAGAAACAAAATTTCGCGCACTCTTATTTTGCAAGCATCTATTGTAGCTTCAATTGAGTAACATATTTCAATTTGGTGGAAATCTGTGGCACATATGCTCGAGAGATTCCGTTGTTAGTGCAAATATTTATTCGTGTTTGTGTGAAAATTTAATAAATACATAATTTGCAAAATTTATAAAAATAATTAATTGTTTTAATTGCTCTTTATCACTGTGAATCATTAATTAAATTATAATAATTCGTATATGCATTTTATGAAAAAAATAATGGTACGAATTGGAAAATTAAAAATATATTTAGTACATGGTAAAAATAATTATACATTACCATATATGTTAAAATGAATTTAGGAAGAATGAAGGAAAAAACTGACTAAGACGAGATTTGAACCGGTACCAGCAAGTAAAATGAAAGCTATATTTTACTTATTATAAACTGCATAGATTGAAATAAACTATATGAATTATTTTCCTCGAGAAATTTTAAGAAGTGCATCGAATCGTTTGGATGGGTAGTTAATTGGGTGAAAGCTGCTGTTAGGATTAATTTTTTTTTTAATCAAATTCAATAAGTCAGAGTACGTGGAGTCTCCTTGTAAATAATATTTATAAATGTGTTAATAAATAGTCTAAACCAGGGCTGTCCAAGATTTCTGTCCGCGGGCAGCGCCCGTGCACGCGGGTAGTCTTCCTTACCCCCCTATTGCACATTACGTTGATCAGTTCCTTAAAGTCGAATTGCTAATTATCAACTGTAAAAAAAACGAGGCAGTTTACCAGTTTATTTACTTCGTTTTAATGTGACAATTTTCTCTGTGTCATGTAGAATTGTATTTTCTTTTTCTCGATAGGACACGGTTGCATATTAAGCATTTCGAATCCGACCTGTGAACAATAAAATAAAAACAACATATTCTTCCACTCTGGTTTAAATACTGGTTCAGTGATTTTATGCTTTTTCGGAATGTACGCTATGTTATGCGAGACGAAAAACAAGCAAGTATCAGTAACAAAAGAAATAATGCCTCATTTAATGCAATCGCCCCCTAAAGTCTGGCAACACTGCATAGGAAAAACTATACGTACTCCCCTCTGAGTTTTGGACTATCTCCTCGGCTTTGCCCGTGAGCTCTGTCCGCGAGCATTATGTTGCACGCGGGCGACGTGCACAATTTGGACGGCCCTAGTCTAAACTAAAACGCAAACGATGAAAATGAGTGAAATCTTTTCGACATTATTTTCGTTGAATGTGTGCAACTCCAGGTATTGAATTCCAACCTGTAATTAGTTACCTTAAATAAAACGTTTTTGTTTATTCATCAATAAATAAATAAAAATATCCAAAAAAATTAGTTACCTTAAATATATTTTGTTTATAAAATATATCTGTATATATTAAGTCTAGATATTTATTAAGTATGACGCTGCTTATAATTATTAATTGCATATTATATCATTTAATTGCAGGTAATGTCTTTTTTTTTTACTACAATTTGTTGAATTGTCGGAAACCGTCAAGATGTACTATGTAAGTAGTTTTTAACAATTTTCATTATTTAATGCCTGATAAATTATATCTTAATTGTAATTTTATTTTTATAGTGCATTCCTTTGCATTTTTTAAAAATCTCAGCAAACACAGAAGTATGATTTATTCACGTCATTCTACTAATTAAAGGTTTTACGTTATTTAATTACTTAAGATGTCAAAATACAGGGTGTCCGCAAAGCAGTGTAAGAAAATATATACAGTTTAAGAAAATCAATAAAAAGAAACAAAAAAGAATATGCAGTTATGCTTTGTTGTGTTCAATAAAGAAAGTATCAAAGTTTTTTTGACAGTATTTAGAAATTTCAACATGCGCACCATTAGTCGCAAGCGACACATCAAACAAACGTGTAATTTCAAATCTGTATATGCAATACCCCTACAATTCAATCTCCTTCTCGGAGAACACTCCCGACGTATTTTGGGTGTCGTGGACTTTTCTTTGTATACATATACCTGTCTACACAGAATTTGGCTCCTCTAGTATTCTTGATGATCTCCGTGGTACAACTGAACGGAAACAATAGTATTAAAAAAAAGCAAAATACCTAATCTAATCTAACATAATAAAAATTATAAAAAAGAAAGAAAAATGACATCTTACCATTGTAGACATCTTACCTTTATGGTGCTTTTGTTGACTATACGCAACGGCTGAGTGATGAATGAGATGGTATTGAAAGAGATTTGGGTACACTAAAAGAACCTGTGCTTAGACTATGTGCAGAATGAGACATTGAATGCATTCTTATATGGTATAGGACATACAATGAGACTTAATTGAATTGCAGGATTGTTTTTTTTTTGTTTTTTTTTTTTTTGTATGTGATCAATTTTTTGCAATTTTTTATAGAGTTATTAATCTTTTTCTGAAAATGAATGATAACTGAAGTTACAGTATGAGCAGTGGGGCAAATGTTAACGTTATGGGGCTATTATCCGGTGGGGCAAATATCCGGAACCCTTCTGTGAAGCATTGGGGAATAGGCAGTCTCGTCGATGGTCGCTGTAATTCGATTTTTCGGTTCGTCAGTTCTCATCACTTCATTAAAAAAAAACTTTGGTATTTTCTTTATTGTATACAAAAAACCGTAAGAGTATATCCTTGTTTGTTTCTTTTTAATGATTTTCTAAGTGTGTAAAGATACTTTTCGGACACCTTGTATATCTATTTACTGCTTAGGCAATAAAAGTAATGATTCTCTTTCATTACAATCTTTAGTTGTCTAATGTTCTAGGCGACAAGTTGAAAAATTATGTATAAAAGTTAAATTACATTGCTATACTATGTTACTTGAATGATTATACATCGGTACTTAGTTAGAATGTTGATTTCTTTGTTGTGACAACAGAATCGATATTTAGTTAACCATATGCAGCATTCTCTAGTCATATAGCCGAGAAATTCTGATATAATACCAGTATTCGTAGACTTAAACCAATGTCATTTTCCCAGTTCATTTGGCCGTACGTACGTATTTATAGGAGTAAAAAAAAAAAATCAAAAAATTCAGAGGTCTTCACATTGTCTTTAGTAATAAAGGCATTGACGCTTTATAAAATATTTGGAATTAAAAGAAAATTACTTTCACCTATATTTCACAGCTTTTTGAGAGTACAGTCCTCATCTCCACATTGGTTACTTAAACGCGGATTGGTTTTGACATACACTGTATAACTTCAGATCCCATACAAAAACATCATTTTAGTTATCTTGGTCAACTCTCTTCTCAGCCCTTGTGCTAATGGAATGAGCAAGTCCCGATTTTCGTCCGCCTATTATGCAAAACGGTTCTTTCCGATGTACGATTTAGTGTGTTTGTCTTAGTATAATGCTGTACAAACACGGGAATCGTTCAATTTAACACCTTAATGTATAACATAATTGCAAATTAAAGAAATGTGACTTTCCTGCTTAGTTCATCCTTGATGAAATTTATCGGAAGAGACCCTCTACCAGCCTTGTGTTTCTACAGTCTGACAGCTTCATCAAATGGCTGCCCAAGAAAATCGACCTACCGCAGAAGGCCAACAGAGAAATCTGGCCAACTGTTAGTCGAATTTATCCTAGCTCCGGGATATCCATATAACCCGTCTTCATTCATTAATCGAGCCTTATAACGCTTTACTGCGTCAATTATTTTCGAGGAACGGAAGAGAGGAACGGGATTACTGCTATTCCTTTCTCAGATATTCTCATCAAATCATCCGATACTTCGCCTATTTCGATCTTTTAAAAAGGGGCCTGAAAAACGTAGATCCAGAGCCCTTAATAGTTTCTAGAAAGTATGGAATGAAATTTCATAGAAGTGTATTGCAGTAGAAACAGCGATGCAGGAGTATAATCCAATATCGGAGAAAACATAGAGCACAAAAAAAAGAAAAAAAAAACAAAAAACAAACAGATCACAGTCGGTGCAGGAGAATCACTTTACTTGAAATAACAGCCATTCAAAGTCGACTGAATTTAACTGAAATGATTTTTGCTTACCTCTACTTGTCAACCTCGCTTATGTTTGATGCTTCTTTTGCAACTTTCGAAATAATTTTCCATCCCAGCATACAGTTGACATTTTAATAATCCGACGCCTTTTTTATTTTATTAATAGAGATATCCAAAATATTTCTAAAAATGCCAAAATTGATGGCAGTCGTAAATCAAGGGGAATTTGTTTTTAAAAGAGTTTTAGTGTTAAAGTCAATCCTAACTACATCTTCAAGTCTGAGAAGGAATTTAATGAATGGAATTTTGAAGAGAAGAGTAGAAGGTTTTATAGCACCTCATTAAACCGTTGTGCTGTCTTGAAACATGAAATCGCTAAAAAATAAAATTCCAGATAATTTCTCAAATTTGAAACCGCCTCATTAATTATTAACACTTGGAAAATGGTTGGAATTGTAAAAACCTTTTTCGCGTCATCTTGATATAACTTAATGTTGTAATTTATAAAAAAAAAAACAAAAAACAAAACAACACCAGCTTTCTTGTTATTGCATTGCTGTTTCTAGCGAATATTTATTCACTTGAATGTTGAATGTCGTCCAGTTTTCTTTTCTTCCTTTTTCTTTCTTTCTTTTTTTTTGCAAAAGAAACGAACCAAAATTCTTCGATGGGTTCTTTTTTTACTTGGATAAAGATAAAATGAAGTCAAAACAGTGAATAAAAGATTCATTGGAGAACACCTCAAAGCTGTTGGGCTTTTCCCGTAAGATGTTTATAAAACATTTTACGTTTTACCACCTTACCAGCCGCTTTATTGTCCGTACAGGTGTGTCTCTGCACTTGAAGGAAATGAGAAAGTCCGGACGCGACAAGACCTCCTCGAGGCGTTCGCCATCGAAAGACGTTTTCCCCGCTGCCAATGGCTGTTGCCTGCACGAAATTGAAGTGGCATCTTCATGAAGCGAATGCCTCGAAATGAAATCAGATGTTCTCGTAATGGGTCCTAAAACCGGGCTCCAAAGCTGAGCTTGTTTGAAACAATAGACCCCTTCCGCTTTCGTACATTGAACGCATTCCACAGGGAATTTCTTCTTTAAGGGACACTGGCGCGCACCTTCATACAAGGCAAACCCTCATGCATGGACAACAAAGAAATTCGTGGAGAAATAAACGATCATTTGAAGTTGGGTATCTCTTTCGTTTGAAGAAATGATAACGTGCTTTGTTTATTTCGTGAGTTTTATGTATTTAGAGTTTATGAATTATTTTGTAATGACTATGTGTAAATTTTTTGTAATTAATATATTAATGGAAGAGATTAAACCAAATAATGTTAAATGTTTCATTTAATTCGTAAAAAACATTCTAAGCACAAATAGAAATAAACTAACACGCGCAGATGCTCATTAATTTTCATTTCTTTGATATTTTAAAAATTTAAATTAGCAACATAAGACAATTTGAACTTTTTTTGCACCGCCTTAATATTATTTATTTTTACACCTGCACGCAATAATTTTAATTAAGAAAGCTCGAGTTTCCCAAAATTTCATAGTAACACACACACATAAAAAACTTAATTCCTTTGGTGCAAATATTTTTAAAGGAACTTGTTATGTTGTAACGTGTAAAATTTTTTGAAATGTTGCCGGTGGAAATATATCTTTTTAAAGAAGCACCTCATTTAAATTCCAACATGCTGGTTTAACTCAACAGGGAAGTTAACAAGGATTAATCGTCCTCGTTAGACGTAGTTAGTTTACTCTTGACACCAAAAAATGCTCGTGAAATGTTCCGATGTCGAGCAAGAGTTCCATTACAGGTTAATTAAAAATTATATGAGTTTCGTGCGTGTGCCAACGTGAATAACTGTGTTCGTGTTGTTAATCGGAATAGGCAGAACGGCAATGCGAATGAATCATAAAACCGTGGCCGCAAAGGGCATTCGTTTCCAATCAGCGATTTCCATATTGATACATTGTCATTTTAAGCGATATTTATGCTGTTGATTGAAAGAGCGATAGAATTTTATTGTGTGTAATTACATAATGGCTGATTAAATGGGACTAGAAAGTTCTGCCTCCGTCCAATGGTTTATGCAGCAGTCTAATTGGTCAGTTAAATAGTAAACTCGTGTTTGATTTCCGATCTAAACAGCCGTGTCGAAACTAATTAAGAAACACTCTTGTCAGGAAATAGCTCTGAACATATTTTCTTTATCAAACTTCCTCCACAGCCACGGTTAATTAATAAGCGGTTTATGGTCGCCGACTTCCCAGATAATTATGCGCTCACTAACAAAACAATGAAAGAGAGTGTGTACTGTTCCGTTTAAACAAATATCTAAGTCATACATTCAGTGAGAGAAAAATTTAAATGAGGGTTTAAGTTCCTCTCTACGGCACTATGGAAACTCATAGAGGAAATTTTAATGTTTGTGAATAAGTTCCTTTTTTGCGGGAGGGGGGGGGGGGGAATAAGCAAACAAAATTTTAAACAATAGACGATATTAATCATGACTATAACTATATTTCAGAAATGGTGTGTAAAATGAACGATGTGACTATGCTAGAAAGGAATAGGGTAGGTGCTCTATCTTTTGGGATAATACCGGAGTTTGGCTGCTGTCTTGAAATCCGCCACTTTGGGTCAAAGTTCGTTTTCTTAAATGGAAAGGGTCCATGTGGCATAGAAAAAAACAATAGTTTTTCCTTCGGGATTGATTCCTGCAATCGGATTTCAGTTACCTGTTGTGGTTTACAAATTATTAACAAAAACATTGCCCCTTTCCAAGTAAAACACACACACACCACACACACACACACACACACACACACATACACACACCAAAATTTGAGTTACAACAGCTAAAGGATGTGTTCAATGTATTGTCCCTGCTGCTGGACACATAGCTCCATTTATTATGCACGCGAACAAGAACGAAGGTGACGTTTTTGCTTTGGATTTTCACAGCATACACTAGTTGTTTCAAGTGGCCCCTCACGTAAAAGTCTAAGGAACGTGGTGGCCACTCCACAGGACCCCGCCGGCCAATCCAATGACCAGATAATTGCTCATCAAGCCATTGACGGACATTATGTCCGTGGTGTGATGGTGCACCATCCTGCTCGAAAGAACTTGATAAACTGCCATCTTCAGTCAACAGTGACGGGAACAGTGTTCTTTAACAGTCAACAACATTTAGGGTACCCAAATTAAAAATGGCCCAATTAAACAGGTGCCCCATATCTCACACCAGATTATAACTTTGACTTAACTAACGAGTTTGGATGGATCTATTCAAAGAGGTCTGTCAGACCATGACGAACAAGTTTTACATAGGAAATTGTGCCCGAAAATCAAACCGTGGAGTGCTACAGCAACGTGACCGACATGCAAAACAGTTAACATGACTTTATTAACAAAACAGGTGCCGAGAAATGTGGCTGCTTGCTCGTAGTACAGTGGCTAGAAGGGGTACAATTGTCTCACTTAATCTGCGGTGCAATTGTCCAAACAATGGATGACTTGGCAGACGTCTGTTTGGGAAACGCTCGCTGCTTGTCCATTTCCATCCACGACCCCCTAGACGTAATGCATATCGACCAATTCTTCATTACCTGCTCCTGCAATGTCCTCTCTTGAAATGATCCCGCTTTCCGCTCTCTAATACGCCTACGAACATCGTCCTCTAGCGGTGGCTGGTCACGTTTTCGGACACAACATCCTATGTAAACCTTGTTCGTCATGATCTGACAGACCAGCACGTAAAGTTTATCAACGACCTTTTGGTACACTCTGCATAAATCTACGAAGGGTGTTATCTTTATGAACGCAAAGGGAATAACGCCGTATTATAACGATGGGTGGGACATGGGCCCGATCATTTGAGTCCAATCGAACGAATGGCGTCATTATGGGCCACCAAGAATGTCAAAAGTGCGCCAGAATCCACGAAATTCAAAAATGGTAACAGTTATTCTGGTGTCCGACCGTGGTATCCACTTTCGCACTGTTCACGAAGTTCCGCAGCTTCATACGTAACATCCAGAAAACAGGCGCTGCTACAGGAGAAGAACGGCCTCTCCATCGCTGGTAACGGGTTTTACACAATGCTGGAGACTACATTGAGAGACTGTAAGGTTTTATAGAGGTACATCTTTTGTTATTAATAGCTGCCACTAATAAAGAAACAGCCCTCGTATTTCAAAATCGAAAGCGAGAAACTGATTAGTTCCAAGAATCCAATGCCCATTCAGGATGTATCGTCATGATACAAATTAGTGGTACTTTCATTACATGTCTAGAGACAGATAAGCAGAGAAGATTTTCATGTGTTTCCTTCCGTTCCTTTGTAAAAGTAACAGTCCAAGCGCTGAAAAATATTACCTGTCGCATACTTGGAATCTATATTTTTCGATAATAAGTGTATTAAACCGGTTTGGGGTACACAGTTGAGCTACTGTGTGATTTTCAAGAAGTGCACAGAACAAAGACTCATTGTCTGCAAATTAACTGTTGAAAAGGTTACAAGCAAATGTAAATGGTTGGTTCTCTGTATCTGGGTATTCGAAAAATCGGACGTGTAGCAAGTTTCAGCCACCATGAACGACGACCTGTTGAAGGAAATTAGGGCACAAGTGACCAGGAAAAATTCACCCACTCAGCGAACCTTGCAAGTAGGAAGGGGGGTATCCAAAGAACTGTCGGAGCATAATACATGAAATACATTACTTAACAATTACTTTAGCGTTACCAATGTGAAATTGTTGGATTCATTCATAAACAATATTGTCACTGGAGAATGCTAGAGCAAAGACCAGGAATGCAAAAAGATGTCCATGGATCTGGAAAGGTAAAGAAAGTCCATGGATTTCCTTGCATCAAAAAAGTTTAAAACTCGTTTCGAGAGGTACTCTGAGACTCTCAGAAAATGAACTCTTCGCACAGGAACTGAACTCTTTGCAGAGGAACTGTACTCGTCCGCCCGGGTTAACGTCTCCTTCAGCATAACAATGCTTTACCAAAAATAATTCGCTGGGAACGAAATCCGGCAAGTATGGTGGATGAAAAACCGTTGTCATTATGTTTTTGGTTAAGGCGCATTGTCATTCCATTGGTGCAGGGGCGTTGTTGTGGTGGAGGATCCCCTTGATGTCGAAAACTCAAATCAACCTTGTCTTCACGTTGGGTCTTACCTGCCTTGCTTTTTTTTGTTTGGTTTTGATGATAAAGCTTTCCACTGGTAAGATAGTTGTTTGGTTTCTCGGTCGTACTCATAACAACACGATTCGTTGTCTGTGATAACTTTTGATAGAAAATCTGGATTGCTTACTGACTTTTCTTTCAAATCCTGGCACACACTCACACGGTTGGCTCTCTGGTCGCCGGAAAGGACACGCGTAACAAATTTCGCTGCCGACACATTTCATCTTCAAATATTCAAGCAAAATTTGTTGGCATGAACTCCAAATTATTCTAGTCGATTGCTTCAGCGATGTTTTCGTCCGTTTTGGAATCCGGGGATGTCTCGGTCGGGGTTCATCTTCAATTGGCATTTAACAAAACGAGAAAACCACTTATGAATCCTTGCTTGTGTCAAAGCTGCCTCCCCGTAATCTCTCTGAACCATTACGACAGTTTCCGCTGCTGTTTTCCCTAAAAGGAAACATATCCACTTGTAAAAACAACCACTTTGGCCGCTCTGATGTTTCCCTAAGGACGGTGCTTGGCCAACTGATCCAGAAGAAGAAGGCCGTTCTAAATAATGCTGGATTGCTATCCGCCTTTTCTTCGAACTCACGAATTCTAACTCACTATCGTACACTGAAAGTTTGCTATTTAATTACATAAATTCATTTAAAATGACCGAATGCTCAGCTATAAATAGTACTAATTGTACAGAAAAGGGTTTTCGATTGTTTAGTCTAATAGTTTTATCCGTCATTTTGCTTCGAACTAATGTATGATGGGATGCCTTGTCATGACCTGTATTAGAGCGGCCTTCATCCAGAACCTTTCTGCTATAAACACCAAGCTGATGAAATCGGAACTAGCACATACCAGAAAATATTTCTCGTTATATTTGGGTCCCCCTCGTATGAGTATCCACAATTCTCTGATTAATACACCTATGTGATAGCATGTTTCATGGTCTAGATTTTAGGCGATTGGTCCCATCAAAAGACTCGGAATATAGTTTCACAATGTCACTGTAATGATCCTGCTGCACTTCTATATCATTCATTTCCAAATGAGTCTCTGACGGTCATAGGGTTGCATGTGTAATTGAACAGTTTGTAAAGGAAGGGGGGAAACCTTTAAACTTACAGAAAACACCAGAGAAATGAAACACCGGATACATATTTTGAAGGCTATGTCTTTATTCTCCCTCAAGTATCCATATGCGAAATAGGCTGCGAAATACGTATCTGGCGTTTCATATTTCGGATGTTTTTTGCGGTTAGATGTTTTCCTTCTTTTACAGGCAATTCAACACCTTGTTCTTTTGGACAATTGGAGAAATACAAAAATAAACATTCATACGTCTTCTCCTCAAGCCATGTTCATCTCACAGATACTGATAATGTAATTGGGACGGGAGATTGAATTACAAGAGAAAGTTATCGTCGGCTTATATCCATTTATAGAAGGTAATCTTAAAAAATTACTATGATACCTCAGCAGATCTTTCAACAAAAAAAAGTTTGATTTGTTTTTTTTGGTATTAACGTCCTTTTCAATTGCCATGGTGTCACGGAATTTTAATGATTCCGTGGGCATAGAAGATCGTCTGCGCTCCAGGGTATTTGTCAACTCTCAACGTAGGCGAAATCGTTCTCGGCGTCGTCATGAGGAGCATCATGACGCACCAGCCAATCGGGGAGCAGCAGGCTTTTCGTCGGTGAGCTCGAGGGGAGATCACGGACGGAACGGGAGAAAGAAGTTAGCGTCTACCGAGCGAGGACGGAGCAAAAAGAGACTCCTGGCAGAGAGCGACGGAGGCCCTCGTGTTGGCCTGGAATTGTCGGCGCCGGAGAGAAAGGCTCGTTCTCGTATGCTTTCGACGGAGACGACTACGGAGGCGGCGAGTGCCTCGTCATTGGATTCCTGGCCGTGCCGAGAAGCATCTCTGGCGGAGAATGTCTACGCAACAAATTGCGTGCCGTCGCAGGTTATTAGAGGGGAATCGACGTTGAATTACGCAGTACCTCGGGAGCTACATGTTACGGCCGCCCATCTGCTATGCTCATTGGTGAGTGTATCTTTTTCCATAGGCCTTAGGGCTGATATAGTCCGAAGTTCTTTTCCCGAGCTAAGTCGCCGAAAATTGCAGTATAACACGCAAGTGCGTGGGTATTGGCCTGGAGGCATGTCGGCGTATTACGGGAGTGACTTCGGCTTTGTCTTTTTACAATCCTAGGAGGATTGTGTGCTATTGGTTTTGTGTAGTGCTGTGATGTGTGATTCCACAGTTACATAACCTGAATACTTTTTAATGGTGCTCTTTGGTCATCATATAAGTTCTTCATTAAATTATTATTTTTGTGTCTAAAGGTTTTCACAAGTTTCGTTTGTGACCTCATGTCAGATATGGTGTGAAAATATTGTCTATTAAAATGTAAACCGTTTGGAATATTTTACATTAGTATTTCTTGTTATAATTGGACTTAACCGGACTTAGAACTTTTTCCCAATTGTGACTTTTGCATTTAAAAGTTACTCGTCAAATTCTTGTTCCTATTTGGTTGGACTGTGAAATTTCGCGAGTGCGCCGTTACGAGCTTTTGTTTGCTCGTATGTACGACACTAAATTTTGTTTAAACTGTTTTTGTAGGTTAGATGCATTTTCTTTGTGCCTCTATACATGCATTTAGTTATAGGTATTATTTGCTGTATTTGTATTTTATTAATTTCTTATTAGCTGGAAAGTTTGACCTTATATCATTTGTTTTTAAGGCCGACCCAGTTAACTTGCTGTATGTCTTTTTAGCTTATATCCAATGTTTTGTTTTAAGCTATAAAACGTTTTGAGTTATTAGACTTAAGCTATTAAGTTAAGCAGCTCGGCTGCCTGGTATTTAATTATATTGTATCTATTATTGGAGTCATTAATTCTTGTAGCTTTGTGTGCTTTCGTTTAGCTCTTTAGCTTTGTTTTAGGTTAATCGACTTTATGATAATTGTAAAGGCTACGTTAGAGCCTTTGTAGTAATTTGCTTTTAGGTGATTTTCATAATTACCGTTTAGACATCAATTGCCGTATTCAATTGTACAGCTTGTGAGCTTTAGATAGGTTACAAGCTTAGTTCTATTTGTAAAGGCTTATGTTAGAGCCTTGATTGTAATTTGCTTTTAAGTGAATTGGGTAATTACACTTTTGATCATTGCTTTGTTAACTGTCATTTGCTTTGGTTTAGCTTGTAAGCTTTAGTTAGGTTACTAGCTGATTTATAATGTAAGGACCTACGTTTAGGCCTACGACATTATTTATTGGTAAGATAAGGGTTCCTTGAATCTTAGTTATACTTAGTAAGCTTGTTCGTTAAGCTTAGTTCTACATTGCACGTAGGTGCACGTTAAATTTAATTTATTTGTACCATACATTATTCATTATTTTTTTATGGTAATATTGTGAAGCGTTTTTCATAAAATTTTATTGTTGCTTAGAGGTTCCCGTTTGGTTCCTCACTATTTCAGCAATATTGTGTTATATTAATAAACTTCTTATTTTAATTAATTCAATTTTGTGTGCTGTTGCATGTTATTAAAATTTCCACTGCGCTACTCCTAAATATAGCTTTAATACATGTGACACATGGTCATTTCAGGACGGCGTTATAGGGGCCGCAAATTTTGCCTCGCAAGGGTTTCTTAACGTGCAGCCAGCAAACGATCACACGGGACCAACGGCTATACTTCTCCTCCGAAGGAAGTCCGTGATCTCAGGATTTTCCCCCTGAAAAAATCCTCGTCGTCCTCGGCCGGGGTCGAACCCGCGTTCTCGGGCATCAGAGGCGATCACTTAGCCACTGAGGCCGATCAACAAAAGAGGACTCTATGCCATGTAACAGTGGCAATTGAATTACTGTAAATACATATAAAACTTGATCAGTTCATGGCCTTAGAGGAAATTTCAAGACAGTGCACACAGGGAGCAGTTTGACAAATTCATAACTGGTTTAGCAGAATGATGCTCAATGAATCATGCAAATGGCGATGGAAATAGGACGGAGCACCACCCTGTTGAAAGATGAATTCCGTACTATCTGTTTGCAATTATGGCAGCGGCTAATTTCAAACACCTCCAAAAAGGTGTACCTCATAAATTTTGAATTTTAAGATGAAGAGCAAGGCAAGCCTAGCTTAAAGATGTGCTTGTTTTGCATAATCAAACTTCATTATCACAATTCTAATAAAACGGCTGCAAGAAATTCACGAAACCGTATTTGTAAACACAATGTCATTTATAACGTAAATTATTGTAGAATATGATCTGAAAAATAAATGCCACGCAGGATTCAGTTGTTTCACTTGGAAAACATTTCGTTATAAAGAAATTATGACTTGAGAATTTTTAAGGAGAGCTGATGATGTCTTCTCTGACAGACAATCAATCATCATCCTTCTAGTTGTTCATGTTCTGAAAAAAAAATTTGAAAGAAAGAAATATTTCATCCAACTATTTATCGTACCCTTTTGTTCGAGTTTCTCAAAAAAAACACAAAAAAAAACTTGGAGAAACAAAATCATCTGACTCTTTTAAATGACTTGATAAATGAGAGTTTACGTTTTAAAAGAAGAATTAGAAATAATTTTCTCATTTGAAATGTTTTAAGGTCCACGCTTTATTTCATGCGTATTCCTAATAATACACGTAGAAGGGTGAGTGAATGCAATTTAAATCTTGCAGATACAACGTTTTATTCACATTTTAACTGGAATTTTAACGTCATCGTTGCTTTAGATAACATGTAATTGATCTCTCTAGAGAATTAAATGGAATATCACTATGTTTACATCGATCACTTAGAATGGAATGCCAGTCCATTAATTGATCAATCTTTATTTTCGCTATCGTTCTCATCCAGCTAGCGTGTTTCGCTTTCGGGGCATGGAAAATGCAGTAATCCGATAACATTAGCCGAAAAGATTCAACGGAAAACGATTATAATTAGAGAACAAGCTGAAATGTCTCTCTATAAACCCTACCTCTATTTTTAATGCATGCACGTATCATTATCAAAAATTACGCCGTTTGCGTTGCTTTTGAAAACGACATCTGTGTAAACTAAGCTATTGCGTTAATGGGCTCGAATTTTGGATCGAAAACCGAAGTGAACTATCTAAATTTGTAATAAAACAGTTAAACAGCATTGATGTAATGCATTTACCTAGTTTTTATTTAGACACCAGAATGACTGTCAACTATCGCTTGAATACTGATGGTTATAAGTAATTCAAACCAAATACGAAGAAACAATATCTTGGCATGGACTTCTTTTTGTTTACTAACCTGATAGCATTCTTAATTGATTTCATGAATATATAGAGGGGCATTCTAGCGCTCCCTATATTTCGAAAATTCAAACATCTTTATCCTACATTATCATTCTTTTGCTCGTATCTTTCCACTTTTGCCGGCAATAAACTTTGTGCAATCCTCAAAGAAAAACAAATGCATTCTTTTCATCTCCCTTCTACTCATTGTTCTTTACTTAAAATTGACAAATAATAAATGAAAGTCAAAAATGTTATACTGTATACAGAATATTGATTCAGCCAATATGAACAATAAGAAAAAAGGATTTTTATTTCAATTTATACCAAACACCATCAGTGGTTGTGCTCTGTGTGGTTCCCTTGCGTACAATTTCCAACGTGTATATCCCCAGTTTCCACTGGAGATGGAAAGAGCCCGTCGAACACGTGTTGGTTGAGTCTATCCCACTTATCCAAACAAACAAATTTCCATTGTTTAGGATTGCCTATTTCTGATCACCCTATTAGAAAACGAAACTCACAGAAGTCCATGGAAAATGTCAAAAAATGGTGTTGCTTAGAATCTCGTCCCTGCCTACATGAATGAGGGGTGTAACTGGACACTATATACTGATGGGGCTATACCTTGTTTGCTTAGTTATCAAAAGGCACTTTTTCGTCTGTTGTACAAGAATCCAACTACCATCATCAATCATGTAGCCACTAGAAAAGTCCTTTCACGCCGAGAATATAATAAGATTAGAGATAAACCCTTTCCCACTCTATTGTAAGACCATATTTGTCTTACAATCTTACGACAGGGTGGGTAGGAATTTAACCCCAAGTTTTGAACATCATTCCTACACTATAGTAGCATTTCGGTAAAGTCCCGTCTGTCTATCAGCAGGATAATATATTTTTACCAAGCCCGAGCTAATGAGGCGCGTTCAAATGAAACTCGTTAGAGTCAAGTAGATGCTGTAAGAAGAAAACAGGGGACACAAGCAAATAGAAAGAACAGTATTGTACGCAGGTTTCTTAAAAGAAGTCACCCATGGCGTTTAAGCACGCATCCCACTATTTAGGAAGACGAGGGGAAAAAGATGGCTTTCTATAACAAGCGACCAGGCTTTAGGCGTGGTCGTTCTCTACGACATTGCACGCCCGCATATCGCAAAAGTTGTTGTGGATGCATTAACGAAGAAGAAAAGTGAGATGCTCGAACATCCTCTTTACAGCCTGGATTTGTCCCCTTGTGACTTTCATCTCTTCGGGCCGTTGAAAAAAACGATTCAACACCGATGAGGAGGTGCAGGAAGCAGTTACGAACTGATCACTTCACACAGCAATCCTGCCTTCTTCTTCCAATGATTTTATTTGAGCTCGCCTTGTATTATCACTTGATTTGAACACTTGAACGTACAAGTAATAAATTGGCCAGCTGAAGGCCCCGACCTCAACGCAGTATGGTTTGGGAATAGGAAATCTATCGCCGCAAGAATGAGTAACGTGTACGAAACTGAAATAAGCAGTTCCGAAAGGGACGAGCTTGCTTGATTGAAGCCACCACAAGTTAACTGTATGGTGATCGTTATTTCCGCAACCAAAGTTGAGTCTCCCGACACCTTTCGCATTTAAAAACGAAAATTCGCTCTCTGTTAAATGTTTGTTGATTCACTTATGATCGCTTGGAGAGTAGCAGAATATCCTGAACCTAGATAAAAACGCTCTTCAGAGTATAGTGATGCCAACTACATGCTTTGTGTCAAAGATGCCGCAAAAAAAACCATCTGGCATTTTAATATGCTCTTGAATTACCCTTATAGTTCGTTGATTGAGATCATTCATTAGCTAAAATAGTTAATAAATTCTTATATTGCTGCACATTTATTCTGATGGCTGAAATTCCAAATATTTTCCAGACATATATAAGCATTTACATAAAAAATATTTTCTGAAGTCACATTAGCTTTTTTTTTAAACTCTAAAGGGACTTCTTAATTAAGTGTAAATTTTAATTAGACGGACCAAAATATTTTAAAACAGCTTAAAACACCGCAGGCTCGTTTTTGACCTAATTAAAAACTGCTGAACAACAATATCGACTTAATTGGTTTAATAGCTTAGGAACTCATCGAGAATTGCCTGTTTTTTTTAAAGTGCAAGTGTAAATGCTGACTTCATAAACAGTGGGGGCGATGCCGACTAAGCATCCCACAAACATTTGATGACCTTCTAGGTTTAATGAGATTTTCTTTCTGGAGAGTTAATCAGGGAACAAAGAGAAGGAGCAGATAAGAGGGAAGCAGCCTCGTAAGCACATTAGCAATCGTCACACGAAACTCCGAACTCTTTATAAGATTAGGCTGCCATTGGTTGCCCCCCTTCGCTCCAAACTGCTTAGATTGAAGGTAAAGGTTAGCATATTTTGTTGCTTTCCTGCAGATATTACACAGTTGATTCGTTTCAATTTCCACTTGAGCAAATCTTAATCGCGAACATTTAATCTCCACGTCGAAGTGAGGAGTTGCTCAGAATTTTCGTAAACACATCTTCACGACCGAAGATAAGCTATCACTCTGCGCTGGGAGAATTGCAAAAAGGAAACGAAATTGATTTCTCAAAGTTCGCATCTTCTCTTTAAAAACATTGTAAACGCTCTAAAGTGATTTAAAACATCATTTTGAAGAAGTTTGAACTCGGGAAACAGAAAGTTTAAAAACATTTCAGTCGGATTGGAGCATAGTGTCTCATGAAGCATGAGTAATGTTCCAAACTATTATGGGAGGATTAGTTTCTCCATAGACACGCTGAAACTGCAATATTTTCTAATGAATTGCTGAATGAAAGAAGAACTCAATAGAAAAATCTCAAATAAGGATCTAAAGAATCGTACATACACGTTTTTCTTATAGGTTTTGATCGTTCAGTTCAGCCTATTCAAAATGCAGGAATTAGTACTTTTCCTAAATTATTATAGCTGTAATTCAATCTTCTACGTCATTTTTTTCTTGTTCATGCTTTTGGCGGCTCTGCTTCATCCTCTTTATCATTTTTGTGCTGTCACGAAATAAATAAAAATTTTCCCTCTCGTTACTTCTGTTTATTGCCGTATTCACTATAACATTAGCTCGTATGCACAGGGGTAAAGACTCCACCAACGTTCGAAACAATTATAAAGCAATCTTCTCATGTTCTATGGATAGCATATTGTAACTTCAAATTGGAAAGGTGTCGCACCCGAACGGCCCCTTTCATTTCATCCCGCAACTGCTCCATAAGATCTGGAGACTGCGTAGGTCATGCAAATACGGAAAATTCTTATTCATGCTCTTGGAACACTTGGACATCAAACGAATCTATTTTATGGCATATTGCATTGTCGTCTGAAAGAGACTACATGTAAATCTATACTATGACTGACCATGAAGGAGAGCACGTGGTCGGTAATGATGTTCCTTTATCATAGACAGGTTGGTGAAAATAGGGAATTTAAAAAAAAAAACTGTTATAATTCTACAGGGTGAGTCTAAAGTCTGTTACCACCTTCCTATCTTGGATACCAATGTGGTTAAGCAAATTCCAATACAGGGAATGAATAGGAACTTGAGGGTGCTCTATCTGATGGATCACCTTTCATCATCTCAAATATGCAAATTAGGACACATCCAAATTCTATCTCGAAAACCGTAAGAGATACGCAAAAACTTCCAATTGCACATTTGTTCAATAGCAAATTCCAAACAAAACAAAAAAAAGTTCACCAAAACCCGATGAGCGGATCACCCACAATCCTCAGTGCAAGCTCTGCAACATTAAAACCTTGATTCCTAACAAGATTAAGGCAGGAGATGAGTGGTCATAGGAGGAAACAAGAGCAACAGATTCCAAAGATTCTGGGTTCAAGTCTCAGAAGTAACCACCGAGTGTTTTTTTTCCTTCTGAATATCATTTGCCAAGCATGCAAATCATTTCATGCACCATCCTCATCCTGTTCTGGAAGTTCCACAATTTACCATAAAGTCACCAGTTTCCTGTGCAATTGGTATAAAAAGGAATATACCTGGAGTTCGTCGAGCATCTTCGTGATTTTTATAGTAAATAAATAAGGGTCCAAAGAGATGCGGTAGAAACCTTTTATTTGCCTGACGCGTTTCAACTGGACGTTATCATCGGAGG
>JAHWFO010039269.1:1169418-1231709 GCA_023313115.1 Rhysida immarginata
GCAGATTCCGACGGATTGTCCACCGAGAGACGTTTCTAGTGCGGCCAGTATTGAACTGGTCTGGGATTTGCTGCACTGTTGAATCATTCGTCCCAGGTGTCGCCGATCACGATCATTCATGGTGCCTGTTGTGGACTGTGATGCCTTCATCCACCCTGGAGACAGTTGAGCGGGGAAAGCGAAATTCGTGCACCACTGCCGAAATGGAACATCCCATGCGTCGGGCACCTACTATCATACTCGCGACGACGTGCCATTTCTGATTAATCACTTATCCAAGTTCTTCCCACAACGTCTAATGGTCCATTCCCAGAATCCGTTACCCCTGTGAATTCGTGAGCCATGCCCATCAATCAATGTGCTTGCTATCCCGTGAGTTTTGCTAACTCAGTGTATATCATCTAGTTATACGTGTGTAAACGTGTGTATAAGTGTGTAATATGCCACTTATCGACGGTTAGATGAGTTCAGCCTAGACCCCTAAGACTCGTTTACTTAAAATCACCAACAGCAACACTAAGCATTTCGACGCCCAGAAAGCACTAGGCGTATTATTTGACGGACAAGTTATCCTGGCATGCAACTGAGCGCCTAAAAGACACCTTGAATAGGAGAGAGATGACCATAATAATAAAGAATTTGGTGATCTCTAAAACTAACTTATGCAATTATTTTATGGTCCTCTGCCTCCCGATTCTTATTAACGAGGATAAAGGTTGCATACAACTCAATACTACGATTGGCTTACTCAATTCCCCGCTACACTTCCGTTACCTCATCATGCCAAGCTAATGATATATTAACTCTTCCTGGTCTAATACAATTGGCCAAGTTCAAAGATTTGGTGTGTGGTTTTCTTTGATACAATGATTTACTAAATGGATGTTTTTGTCTTTGTGGCGAAGTGCTCTTTCATGTTCTTTTAATCTTATTTCTAATTGTCGTTTAGTTTGACCTGTCTAGATATGTTCACAATTTTTACATGTAGATATTTTCACAATTCACCAGATTGGAATAACACAAAAATCATTGGAAAAGAACTATAAAAAAAGATTAATTAAAGAAACAATAAATATCATTACAAATAACAAAAATTTAGCCAAGCCATCAATAGAAATAAACAATAAATGGACACTACTTTTAAACAACAATCACCCTAGTATACAATAGCCAACAATCATAACCAACAATTACAACCAACTTAGCTTCATCACCTTTATATCAATTGTTAAATTCCTATTTCAACTGTTTTCACCATTCAAAAATATTTAAGCCAACTGATGATGAGAAATATTCTCGAAAACGTTTTTTTATATAAATTTTATCCCAAACATTTGGATCACCTTCTTCAAAATTTCATCTGTATTTCAAAAACAACACTTCCTTCAAGATTATCGTATTCCCCTATCAACATTATCTTCACAAGACTTCATCTAGGTTTAATCCTCAATAGACTGGGTTTAATTCTACTATCAACAACATCTGCAATAGACTAACTACATCGTTTAAGTTTTCTTCCATCTCACAAGTTCCTTCATCGTTTTTCAAGATTGGTGACTTTATTTATTATTACAGCTTTTTTCAGTTGGTTTAATGCAAATTTCAAACATTTAATATTTGTTTCATATCATTTAATGTCTTTTTCACATCATTTAATGTTCGTTTCAAATCATTTAATGTTTGTTTCATAACATTTAATGTTTGTTTCAAATCATTTAATGTACATTCCGATACTTTAATGCATGTTTCAAATCAAATAGTGTAAGCATTCAAAATAAATAATGTGCGTTTCAAAATTGATAATGTGAAGTCTACATGCATAATGCAGGTTTGTAAAGAGTTTACTGTAATGTAAGTTTGTAAAGAGTTTATTGTAAGTTTTACAAAAAACAAATACACCTTTTATGAACTATGTTTTACAGAAATTCTATTCATATCCGGAATAGTGTAAATTTATAAGAATTTAGCAATTGTATGTAAGAAATTACTGTATGTAGAAATACAGTAAGAAAGTAGCATTGTACATATACAGGGTGTTTCAGAAAGGACTCCCCAACTTTGAAATGACATAACTTTATAACAGTGAGAGACAGAAAGGTGAAACAAGTGGTATGTTGGACAGACAGGTATGGAATTTCTGATACACCGGTTTGCAAAAATAGTTCCAATATTGGACATTAGAGGGCGTTGTAGTCACAAAGCTTCGCCTTGTCATTATCGGACTTCGATCTAATCGGTGGTATTCGAGAACAATAAAAACACGTTGCTCCAATGAATAAGGCATGATTTTCTTCAATTTCCTACAATAACTAATTCGATACAACTTCCTTACACGTGTCAGCACTGAACAAGACTGACGAATGAACTTTCTGTACTTCTGAGTACTATTTCAAGCTTCATCTGCTTGTAGCGTCAATATTGGAACTATTTTTGCAAACCCGTGTATCAGAAATTCCATACCTGTCTGTCCAGCGTACCACTTGTTTCACCTTTCTGTCTCTCACTGTTATACAGTTATGTCATTTCAAAGTTGGGGAGTCCTTTCTGAAACACCCTGTATGTACTATAAAAAACTAAAATGAATGGAAATGAAAATATTTGTACACAGTATCTGTTTTTCTACTTCTGGGACATCACATTGTATTTGCGATCAATAATCCATTGCCGTTGGTTGTTTGAAATTTTTGCATTCTTACAACCCTTTTTTCTTTGTCTACTACTGCACTGTTGTTCCTCAACTGGTATTTGTTGTTGCTCATTTTGCACTTGTTGATTTGGTTCATGCACTGACTATTTTCCATGTATTACAGTAATGTAAGAAAAATTATATACATACATGCTTTGTATTTACAATATGTAAATACATCTGTTTACCTCACTGTTTTCAAAATGCTCATCAGTTAAAGTGTTCGTCTAATGAATATAATGCAGACGATGGAGCCTAAAAATTTTACATTTGCATAAAATGATGATTACTTTATGATTACTTGCATATACAAGCGTAATTACTTGAGTAGATGAGGAAGAGTCATAATAGCCTTTCGTAGCTAATTGCTGTAAAATATTTTCAGGCAAACTCATCTTTATTCAAATGTCGTCTGCTTTAGCAGAATTGACGCTGTAAAGCAGTATAGTAACCTTAGAGGGCGATTTATTTCACATTATCAATTTTGAAACGCACATTATTTATTTTGAATGCTTACACTATTTGATCTGAAACATGCATTAAAGTATCGGAATGTACATTAAATGATTTGAAACAAACATTAAATGTTATGAAACAAACATTAAAGGATTTGAAACGAACATTAAATGATGTGAAAAAGACATTAAATGATATGAAACAAACATTAAATGTTTGAAACTTACATTAAACCAACTGAAAAAAGCTGTAAGTACTAAGAACTCTCTTTTCTAAGAAAAGCCTGAATAACAGGAATTCTATGCATAATTACAAATTGAAACTTCTCTATATTGCACAAACTTCGCCTTTCATTGTTGGTCATGAGATATATATTGTTTATCCCTGCGTTGTGTTGGTGCATTGCGTGTTGACACCATTGTTGATAACTATTTTTGCACAAACTTTTCCTTGCATTGTTGGTCACGAGATATTTCTCATTAATATGCCCTGCCATGACCATGAATATTGATTTTTTATCGATATTTATTATTTTTCCGAAATCTAAGGTAGACAGTGACCTTCCTCATGCTTTGAAGGTCAAGTATGCAAAATTTCATCAAGATCGGAATAAAACTGTAGATTTGTATAAAAAACAAACCCACAAACAAACAAACAAACCCACAAACCCACAAACATCCTTCTTCATATAAATAGACGAGCATTTCTCCCATCAAGAAATCAGGGGTCCAAAAGAGATATTATTACAATGCACAAAATTCAAACGGAATTCACTTCCTGTGGTTATGCACACTCAGAATGCACCTCTTGAGTTTTTGCCGTATGTTTAGTAAACACCCTGTATATCGTAATAAAGTAAATAAGCCAGAAACTGTGGAAAAGATGATATGCCAACAAAGACAAAAGAAACCACTGTTCCACAAAAAATAGCTTAATAACATAACAAATAATAGCAAAATAACAGAACAATAATAATATAAACACGTATGTACATTTCGAAAGTCTCTTCAGCGTGTACAGACAGAAACCGAAGTTAGAAAGGTTTAGGAGAAATCCTCTTATATATATTAAAATAACCGATCAAATAAAATAAGTTTATATCCTTATAAAGGAAAAACCAATAAGAACAAATCAAGGTCAAGATAGGAAATAATTAGAAACTTTTAACCAATCAAACACTGGGATTGGTCCGAGGTCAGAATTTAGGAGTTGGTTGGTCGAATGTTTATTTATAATTTGATAATCCTTTAATCAGGCATTTTGTTTTCCAAAAGTTTCAATATATGAAAGTTTGAATCTAAATGATTTTTACAATGTCGATTAAATTATCTCGTTTCAAATAATTAACTACTTATATTTATATTAAACGTGTATCCTGGTCAAAATGCAGATAGTATGCGAGATGCAGCAGAATATTCCCATAATGCCAAAACTTACAAGACGGAAAGTGTTACTGACGTCTGACAATATTTAGACGAGGATTAGAGCGTAATAATATACCTACAAATGTAATTCCATCCAATTATACGTGATCGAAGGGCTCACGCCCTCTGGTGATACATCGTGTCATGCGAGTCATATGAGCAATAGGACTCCGGGAGGAGTCCCAAAAAAAAGCTAAGAGGACCTCTGTACTATGAGACACAACATAGCGACCTCAGGATTCTAAAAAATTAAGTAGATGAGGATCTGTGGTGGAATGTAATATTTCATTATCGCGTCCCTGATTGATAACATGGTCAGCAAAAAAGGAAACGTTCGTTCTACCATTCTTTATGTGGGAGAAATGCTCACTAATTCTAGTGGTAAGTTTTTTTCTTTTGCTCTGGCTATAATAAAAACAGTCACAAGAGCCACATGTTTATTTATAAATTCCTGGTTTGCCTTCTTTCGGTATTCTATCTTTGTAACTCCCAATAGCTTTCTTTAGGGTATTGTTATTCTTGTAGGCTAATTTAAAGTCAAAAGATTTAGCTAATTTAGTGAGGCCCTTGTTCAGTTGTCTATTATAGGGAAGAACAAAAAAGTACTACTTTTCTTCTGTTTTTTCCAATGTTGTATTTTCTGTAGATTCAGACGTCCGATGACTTTCTTAGTCAACTTATCTATGATTGCTTGATTGCAGCCGTTTCTTGTGGCAAATTCTATAATAACATTTAGTTCTTTGGAACGGCTCTCTTTGCTGAGAGGTAATTTGAAAGTTCTCATAATTAGGTTGTAGAATGCGGCCATTTTATGATTGGACAGATTATGGATAAAACTCGGGGAATAATTATCCTTATATATTGAAACTTAAACGATTGTTGAATCTGCAGATATCTAAAAATGGTAATCGTTTATTACATTCTTTTTCATATGTGCATTTAATGGTAGGACAAAGTTGATTGAGATTTCTAACAAACAGAGGTATATCTTGGACATTTTCGTTATATACGGCAAAAATATCGTCCACATAACGGAACCATAACCTAGTAAAATATTTAAGTTCTTTCAGTACTTGATTTTCAAGCTGTCTAACAAACAGGTTAGCAAGGAAAAGGGGTAATGCTAAAGCCCGTGGGTGTGCCGTTATTCATATGATAGAAGTTGCCATTAAAAGTAAAGAAGTTTGTTGTGGCAAATCAAGTTCATAATCAACATTAAATCTCATAATAAGGCTAAAGATATATCAGTATCAATCGAACAATCTGAAAGAGGGATACTAGGGAATAAAGCTTCAATATCCAAAGGAGAAGAGAACCTCATCCTCTGGTACAGTTACGGAATTAAGAGATTTACAAGTTCCTTGGAGAGGTGGTTGGAGTATACATAAGAGAAAATTTATCAGGACGACATTTTACAAGATATAAAAGTGTGCATTTGAAATGTTTGTCCAATCATGTAGCCGGCCCGTTGCCGGGGGGGGGGGGTCGAGGACCACCCCATTATGGAAAAAGGAATGTTTGAAAATCGACCCCCCCCCCCAAGATAATGTCCTGGCTACGCCCCGTGTAGGATAAATCTATTAGTTATTGGTCTTCTGTAAAACATGCTGATCATTTTGAACATTTATTGAAGTTATTTCACAAAACTCTTTTATTCTTATTAAATAAATGATTTATTTTGCTTATTTCCCTATATTGCTATTATTTATGTTTACCTATTCCTAGTTCTTCTTAACATACAAGTGTTAATTAATTTGTTTGTTAAGAAATAATTAAATATTATTTTTTCTAGTTTAAGAAATTTACTTTTTACGTTAAACCTTACTGTTAAATTTCTATATTACATCAAGCACCTACCCTTTTTAAGAAATGGAGTTAACGATCGTGTATGCATTGCGTACCCCCCCCCCCAACCTCAACCTTATTACGGCAGCTTCTTATTCTAATAAAACGGAACAAATTTTATCTAAAACATTTTTATTTTTGAGATTTGTACGTATGTCGATGTTAATGCCTCGCGTCTTAAATGTTCAAATGCTATTTAATCATGAGTCCGAATTAATACTGCTTGTGACAAAAGGTTTTTTTTAAACATAAATTAACAATATATTAAAAAATATAGGTTGAAAAATAAAACTTTACCTTGAAATAACTGAAAACATCCACAAAATAAAAACGATAATGCGGTCTTTCGTCCCTCGCAGAAATTTTCATTTTTCTGAAAAAGTTTTCTGTAAAATTATTTTAAAGTTATTTAGGTTTATCGAATTAATGCCTAATCCTGTAAAGGTAATTTTAATGGCATTAAACACTAGTGGCTTAAAGCGGTTTGCAAAGTACGATGGTGTTAACACGAACAGACGGATGCTCCTCTGTAATTACAAACTGCCAATTCCAGCATAATTTTGAACTCAGAAGCTTCTAAAGCTCAAGTTACAGGAAAAAGTGCAAAAAAAGAATAAAATTATAAAAAATTCCTGAAAATTAACATTAAGTATGTCGTAACACTAATGTTTTTATGCTTTTATTGAATCTTAAAATATTAAAAAAATTCTATAAATTATTCGTTTAAATTTTAATTAATTAAATTGTATAGTGTGCTCAAAGTTTCTTTAATTTAATAGTAATTTTTTAGAGCAATACGGTCAAATGATTGATTCTAATTTGTTTCAATATAAAAAAATACTGAAATTGTGTTTACGATGTTATAATGTAACTGAGATTCCTAAATTAAAAAAAAAAGTGCGGTGGATAGGCGTCAAGTAATACGTCTTTTC
The DNA here is from genome assembly GCA_023313115.1 of Rhysida immarginata. Lineage (NCBI taxonomy): Eukaryota > Metazoa > Arthropoda > Chilopoda > Scolopendromorpha > Scolopendridae > Rhysida > Rhysida immarginata. The sequence goes on from JAHWFO010039269.1 coordinate 1,176,762, forward strand.
ACGTGCAATTTCACTGTGCTTTATTCTTCATTAACAAGAGTGGAGGTCAACGTGCCTTCGTTACTTAGGACGAATGACTTAATGAATATGCACAACACTGGAAATAAATGGGCAAAGCGTTAGTTGCTTTCCACCCACCCCCCATTATATGTTACAAAGGAGAGTCTCTCGAGTGTATCATTATCCCCGGAGCAGTTGCACTGATGGCGACGAAGGGTTGAGAGCGATGTGGATAGAAAGTGAGATAGTCAGAAGGGGTAGCCGAAAGAAGATAGCAAAGAAGGAGCAAAAAGAGCGAATGAAGGAGGGGGAGGATGAGGAGGAAAGAAAGAAAGGGAATAGAAGACACAAAAGAAAAGAGGGCACAGCAAGTGTTTGTTAATGGAGACTGACGTCGGTTAATTGCACTCATACACAAAAGTCATGAGTCTCCACCAACGAAACGTGTCTCGATGGCAATAGAATTAAAGGTCGATTCTGATCCCCCTCTCATTGAGAGCATCGAACTGAAATTAAAAGGAAAAGATGGGAGGCGAATAACAATAAAGGAGCCAAAGAAAATATAATTTCTTAAAAAGGAGAAAAACATGGGGCAGATTTTTAGCAATAACTTAAGATTTGCGATTAATAGAGGTAACTTTATTTATGAAACTTTAATGTCACTTTTTTTTACAAACGAAGAATTGCCTCAAGTGCTTTGCCTTAATTATCTATCATGCTAGCTTAATGAAATGGAGTTAATTTAGTCAACCGCTCTCGTCAAAACATGATGAATTCTCACGAGAATCGCTACGTTAATTATGGAGAGGAAAGAAAATTTAAAAAAAAGGTATTTTATTAAAAAAGCAAAATAAAACTTTAAAAAAATGAAAGCATGTTAGGCAATAGAGTCTCATTTGACCTTTTCCAGTTTTAACCATTATCTGTCGCTGCCACTTGAGATTAGGTCCAAAGTCGTTATGTTCATGGCCTGGTTTCTTTGCTGTACTTTTGGTTATCTTTCGTTATATGCATTGAGTTTTGCAGTTGAACTGGAAGAAGATAATTAAAGAGTATGAGAGAAACGCAACTTAGGAAATCTAGAGGGGATGTCCTGCAATAGGAGCCCTTCATAGCTTGACTATATAGGGTTATTGGGTTATTTTCACTATAAAATATCGAAATCAACATGGTTCAAAATGGCAACGGTTTCTCAATAAAAACATATCCGCATACTGTTTTTTGGTAATATAGCTATAGTTTATTTGCAATGATGACACTTCAGTTGTTAAGTAAATCGCAAAATTGGGAAACCGTTGCAATTCAGATTCGTATTGATCTGGGCCTTTTTTAAAATTAAAATAATCCCAGGAATACCAGTCAAATTATGAACATCCTATTGACGATAATACAGGGTGATTCAAAATGATGTCAGGCATTTCAAAATTTTACTATATAACATAAACTTAACCAGACCGGGTTTAAAATGCAGGAAAACACAAATATTTTTAACCTTCCCACAATTGGAGGCTGTGGTGGCGCTAAGGTCGCGATAAAAGTAAAGATGGCGGCTGTGAATGAAAAAGGCATATTGCGCCTTGGAGTATGCAAAAACAAACTCCAGAAGGCATTTCATAGGCATTTCATAAAAATTGCCCTACTGACAAAAGCATCCGTAAGTGGTATGATCAATTTCTGGAAACTGGATATCTTTGTAAACGCAAAAACACGGGATAGTAACAGCAGGCATGCTGGAAGGAGTTTGGGATGAGATTGACTATCGTCTTGACATCGTCCGGGTGACTGGAGGGAGTCACATAGAACATTTGTAATGCTAGAATCAATACATATTTGAGTTTTCTTGCATTTTAAACCCGGTCTGCTTAGTTTATGTTATAAAATAAATGCCGGACATCATTTTGAATCACCCTGTATAATATATACTGATGAACCCTTTGATTTAATTTTTTCACACAAGTTGGCCCGACGTATGCACAACTTGTATGCCGAACTTTCGCAAATTCGGTTGAATCCAAGATGTTTCATTCTCAATGTCAAATAAAAATTAACCTCCAGTTGAATGGTTATTATGAAAACTGAGACACAATGGCAATTCTCAGGCGCGAGTGTATCCACGAAATTCGTTTGAATTGCGTGTTAATCACATCAAGAGTAACAGACATGTTTTGTTCTAAAAGCAGAATAAATAGATTCGGCCAGAGTGGAAGAAATCGGATTCAGACTCATGGTCATTTTTAAGGGAAAAAGTATCACAGCCATTCAGGAAAGATTATCACAGGCACGTTCATCTATTGCTGGCATCGTGAAGAAATGGAACACCAAAGTCATCGAAACATGCACGCCCCAAGTCTAATGCTTAATGGGTGTATTCACTCATGAATTGCTTGGGTTGTAGCTACGAATAATCTTTCCTAAATGGCTGTGAAGCCGAGCAAGGTCCTTACTGGAAGATAATTAGCTAAAATCTTATTTTGGCAGCTTAGAAGGGAAGTCTTAGCCTAAGATGAAAGCAAGAACATCTTAGGTGAGAGCAAGGACATCGTAAGAAAAATGCTCGTAAACGACAAAGATATCATGCGATGACAAACCCAATAACAAATATGTACGTCTATAGCAATCTGAACTTTATAATAGCACTGTCGTTTATTTAATCAATAAAGTTAGAACAGTTTTTTCATATTCTGCAAATGTGATAAGATTTGAAAATCAAGAGACCTAAAGTGTTGATAAAATAAAATGTATGTGGCCTGTTATAAATTCTCATTGAACATTCACGAGTCATTCTTTAAAATATATTGCCTGCTCCCACATATGAATTTTCAGTATTTTTCTTTCCTTTCTGTATTTGTTCGCTGATATTAAGAGTAAATAATTAATATACGAGGATCTTAGTTTCTTAGCATTTACAATTCAAATTTAAACGTTGGGAAAAGTATTTATTTAATAATGAAAATTTTCTCCAGAGATATCAAATTTAAATCTTTAAAATTTGATATAAACCCAACACTAAAAATAACATAAAGTTAAAAACATTCATCCCTTCCCTAATTACAAGAAATGTAACCGATCACACCTTGAAAATGAAAATTATTTGACCAACTAACAGTAAGATGGACATAAAAATAATTATATGGAGTTAAAAATAGTAAAAACATAAAGTTTGAAAGATTACTACAACAACAAAGCCATTAAAAGTTCTAGGTAATCTCACAATCCACAATTTACAATCACTTCAATAATTCACAAACTCGTGGTGTCAAAAATTCATCGTTGACTCGGCCGCTTCTTGAAAGATGACAAAACCTTTGTAGAAGTTTTAAATTTTGAAGAAATCGTGATGAAGTTTTGAATTTTGAATTTAAAAAGTCCAGAATGATCCATTAAAACTTTAGTAAAAATTTTGGATGAGATGAAGATTTATATTCCAATAGATTGCCAATTTATATTACATGAGACTCATTAAAATACAAAAACTTTAATGGTACACCAGTCACCCATCTTCAGAAGATAATGAAGAAATAATACAACATAAAAAAATAAAAAGCTATAAACAAGAAGTTACATGATAAACCAGTCACTGTGAATATCATGTGATGCCTTCCAGAGTACATTCTGATTTATTTATAAAAAAAAAATCAAAAATCTTCCTCATTACCATTCTAAAATACCTAAATGTTATAAATTTAATAAATTTAACATTTTATAAATAGAGCCAAACACTATGCTCACCAAAATTTCTTCCATCATATATTAATAAATTGACTCAGAAAATGACAAAAGTATCCTAAACACATAACAAATAAAATTAAAATACATGTATGTTGTTTTCAAAATGTTCTTTGCCCAAATGTTGTTCTTTACCCAAATGTGACCATCACGCATTAATAGTTCAAATTAACAAAGTGCGCGAAAACGAAAAGCACCGAAACTTATTTACACAGCACTTTGATTATGTTGGTGTTGATTGGATCAAATTTAGGAACATATTATCTAACCTTGATTGGACAAGTTACTTCAATACCCAGGACGTTAATATCCTTTTTTATATTATGTATTCAAATTTCAAATTGGCTCTGTTGGATGCAGGCTTACAAATTAAGAATGTAAGGTATAATAAAGTAAGGCGTCCTTGGTGGAATGATAAAATTTTATCACTTTGGAAAGATAAAAAATCGGCATATAAATCATTTATTATAGATTCCACAGCAACTAACAAGCAAAGTTTAAAAAAGGCAAACTTGACTTTCAAAAAAGAGATTAAACGGGCTAAGAGGTCCACAATTGTAAAAAAGGGCACAAAAATATTTGACCTATGGAAATTTATTCGTAACCACAAAACACATAAGAAAAATTTTCCTTTCCACCAAGCACGTGCCTACTTAGAATGGATTGATAACCCCAACAAAACGAAAAGAAACCAAGATACCATTGAGAAAAAATTAGCTATTGGTAATTTCCATATTCCCCCTATATCTTTGAGCGCTATTAGACTAGCCATAAAGCAATCCAATAACAAAACCTCGAGCAGAGACGCCTTATTAACCATTAGAGTTATAAAAAATTGGGGCCACTTTGGCAATATTATTTTTAACCATATGATTCAAATGATTTGCACCACTCAAACCTTCCCATCTGATTTCAAAAGTACCCTCATCGCCCCGGTGTTTAAGAAAGGAGATGGTACCAATATCTGTAATTACCGTCCAATATGTACACTCTCAGCCTTAGCCAAGATTGCAGAAAAACTTATATTCTCTAACTTATCGTCTTTCCTATGGTCCTGTATTCCCACAAACCAATTTGGGGGTCGTCCTCAAACCCCAATAACTTATCCTTTATTTAAGATCTTTGACTATATCATTCACGCAGTCGACAAAGGATTGTCATGCTTCTTAATTAATACTGACATTGCCAAAGCATTCAATACCGTTGAAAGAAGCACTCTATTAAAGCAGTTGACCCAGTGTGGGGTTGATTCGCTAACTTTAAATTTATTGCGTGACTATTTTACTAACAGAATCAATTACATGGAGTCTAATAATACTACTACTGAACATCCTTCTACCATGGGCCTCATGCAGGGGTCCCCGATCGCTACTGTGTTGTATGCAGCGGCCACGGCTGAGATATTTAAACTACCTCTGCACTGCAATATAATATCCTTTGTAGATGACAATTTTTTGTTTACGGCCTTTCCTCCTAATGAGTTTACTTTAGCATATAATAGAATCCTTGACGACATTCAAACCTTGAAAAATTGGTACGTAACGCATGGACTACAATTTAACGAGTCCAAAACGACTATATTGTTGTTCAACAATCAAAACCCTAGCCCATCTCACATATGCAATTTATTAGGCCTGCAGCTTAATACCAAACTATCATTTAAAGAAACCATTGAATCGCTGCTTCTTGATCTCAATCGTCTGAAATTTCTGTTTCAAAACCTAAGAAAAACGCTAACTAAAAAGGAGATGATACAAATACTAAAGTCAATGTTAGTTCCTAAACTAGAATATGGCATCCTATTCTGGTCTGCAGCCTCAAAATTCACAATTTCCCGTGTATCAGTAGCTTATAATAATGTTTTGCGGGCAGCCTTAGCACTCTCTAAATACGCATCTATGTCTGAGATCTTTAATATGTACAAAATACCTTCCTTGCAATCTATAATTAAAATTGCTCGTCTTAAAGAAATATATCGAGCAATTACTGATAGCAACCATCCGCTCCATTATGTTAACCAATGGCTTACTGATTCGCCTAATACTCGAACTACACAAAGATATAAACTTAGACCAAAGATTATGGTTTCAAAATATTTGCAATCTTACTTTCCCTATAGTGCTTGTGATTATTGGAATAATTTACCATTCAATACTAGGAATGAGATTTTAAATTGTACGTTAAAGTCATGTTCAAACCATAAATTCCATGTTTTTAACTTGATTCAACAAGCTATACCTTAAACTATGTAACTCTCTTTGTACATGTCCTACTTTGGATGTAAATTTGCAAATAAATAAATAAATAAATAAATAAATAAAAACAATATATTAAATCCATTAATCAGGTGGAAAGGGTTTCCCTCGGTTATGATTCAATTTTTTAAAAAATTAAAAAATGTTTTCAGAATGAGAATATTCAAATAATTCCGAAAATAAATAATACGGTTAGTAAACTATTGGTAAATATGCATGTCACTAACTATTTTTTGTTTATAGCAATGATGAAGATTATTGTCTAGATCAAAACTAATAATTATGACTTAAGGAATTATATAAACATGATATTGTATTTCGTAAATTAGTTGATAATCGTAATGTTATTTATAAAATTCCGTGTCTTAATTGCTAATTAGGTGGGACAGTCCGGACGCCCTCTCTACTCTCGTTTGGAGGACCATGAGAGAGCGATCCGACTTAATTATAATGCATGTTCAAATGAAAGTGAATCGGGCTGTAGCGCGCGAGCACTTGAGTGCGCAGACACGAGGCAAACGGGTTACTGTTGATGTATCGTCTGCTTATTCTAATAAGCACTGCTGTAGGAAGTTACGTTAGGCTTATGATCGTGTTTCGTTTGTGTTACAATGGACCCTCCTTTTAAATTTCCGTCCAAAACTGACCAATGGTGATAGTGTTTCTGACAGCTGAGGACATTCCATCAGTTGACATTCATGCCCGTATGTTTACTGTTTATGGAGAAGCATGTGTCTCGAAAGCAGCCGTGGTGCGTTGGGCCAAAATGTTCCATGATGATCGTCTGAAAACGGCTGATAAACCATGTCCGGGCCAAGCAAACGTGGTCATCACCGATCAGTTGAAGACAGACATGGATAAGTCAATTTGTGAGGACAGGCGGATCAGCATACGGTCACTTGCGAAGGATCACAACGCCAGTATTAGTTCCGCATATGCTGTAGTGAAAACCCTGGTATATGACACGGTCTGCAGTCAATGGGTATCCCGAATGCTCACGGAAGAGCACAAAGGGCTGCGTTTTGGCTGCTGTTTGGATCATCTGGAACGTTACAGTCGTGAGGGGATAGCGTTTTTGAAGAATAATATCGCGGTTGATGAGATCTGGTGCCATTATTGGGAATCCTCCGGGAAGGTATCCACAATGCAGTGGAAACATCCATCGTCACGACGGCCCAAAAAATTCAAGTCATTAAAGTTCGGCCGGGAAGGTTATGCTTACGTTTTTCTTTGGTTCCGACGGTCCTCTGCTTTTGGAGTTTATGGAATCAAAACCCGTATTAATGCTATCGTATACGCCAAGACACTGCAGAACTTGCGTCATGCTGTGAAAAATAAGCGTCCTGGTAAGCTCAGTGATGGGTGATCCTCGCCCAAGACAATGCCAGGCCACATGTTGCGATACTGGTGCAGGAAGCAATAACCAGAATGCGGTGGCTAGTTCTGCCACACCCTCCTTATAGCCCGGACCTCTCACCATGTGATTTTCATGTGTTTGGTCCTTTAAAGAAGGCACTGAAAGGTCGACGATTCGCCAATGATGAGGACGCTAAGGACGCTGTTCGGGCATGGTTCAAAGAGCAGCAGAAAACAGACTTTTTTGCGGACGGTATTAGCCGATTGATGCAAGAGTGGCAGTCCTGTATTGCGGCAGGTGGAGATTTTTTTTTAGGACTGCGCGTCTATAATAGTGACTATAAGATGTTCTTCTTTCATATAAACAAAGGTAAATATTAATACTTTCATTTAATCCGTCTCAGTGCCCTTTGAATCACTTTCATTTGAACATGCCTTATATATAGATAACTAGAAATAACCCACCCGATTGTATAATCGTCATTGTTAGATTTTTGACACGCATCTCTCTCCATACTTTTGTTTGTTGTGACATAGTCCATTGCTGATTTTATATACAGGGTGTAAATTATCTCCTTCAAAAAAACTACACTACGATGTAGACGAAATTCAGGCGATCAAAGTGAAATCAGACACTTGGGGTCGCCAATCGCAAGCAACCCCGTAAATTGAACCTCAAACTAGGCTAAATGGCGTGGCACTGCTTAGCACGAGCCAAATTTGGGACAAAAAATGAATTTACAGTTTTGGTTTTTTTGGTTATTTACAATTTGAGAAAATTTACTTGTCTTGATTTATGTTTACCTACGACACAGCATTAAACATCATTCAAAATTACGTTGCACTGAGGTTTACTGTAAAAAAAAATTTAAAAATAAAAAAATAAAACACAGACATAACAAAATGACGGTACGCAAAAAGCTAATTGAACTACCAGTATTTGTTCATTTCCTCGATACTTTTTGATGAAAAACATGATAAATGCTATCAATATTAAACAAGGTTGGTACTGCTCGTGCTACTGAGTGGAAGGCGGACCTCTTCGGGATGAGGTAGTGGGGAGCGGGGGAACCAGCCAGGCCGCGCCGCGCGAACACAGTCGCCCAAATTTCGCTCGTGCTACGCAGCGCCACGCCATTCAGCCTAGTTTAAGGTTCAGTTTAGGGCGTTGCTTTGATTTGCGACCCCAAGTGTCTTATATCACTTTAGTCGACTGAATTTCGTCTACATCGTAGTGTAGTTTTTTTGAAGGAGATAATTTACACCCTGTATATGATGCCTTTGCCAGGCATTGTCATTAGTACGGGACATAAGATTAATTGGAAAGGAGACGAATATTGGATAAGGAGGATCATTGGAAAAAAGAATAATTAAAGAAGCATTTTTATAAATAAATCAGAATATACTCTGGCTCAGGCACCACATGATATTCACAGTGACTGTTTGTCATGTGGCTTCCTGTTTATACCTTTTTATTTTTTCATGTTGATTTCCTGTTTATTTTTTCCTATCATTTCTCCATTGTCTTCTGAAAATGTGTGTGGGGTACACTCGAAAACGTTAAAGTTTTTTGTATTTTAATGAGTCTCATGTAATTTTGTATTTTTAATTGGCAATCTATTGGACTTTAATTATTTACTTTTAATTATTAACAAGCATTCCGGTGGAATAAAGGGATAAACGATATAAACAACATAAGAAGTTGAACAGTCACAATAGACAATGTCACAATAAACAAAAAAAGTCTAGGAGGATAATCTCCGCTCGTTCAGTAAGGATCTCGTCAAAAGGGTCTGTTGGTTTTAGTATTTTCATGAAAAAAATAATATTCCATTAACTGTCCCTTAAAATGTATACAGGTAACTTGACATCTGGGTGATTGGCACCTTATTATTATCATACATAAATCAGTTGGTAAGGTATTCCAAATAGTTATGGCATTATACGGGAAGTAACTCGATAGAAAAACGGATATCCTTTGAGGGATTTCGATCCTTCCTCTTCTAGTGGAACGGTACTTCTCACTAATTTGAAGCCAGTTCTGAACAAATGAAGCAGGGCGGTTTATATTTCGGAGGGCTCCACCCAACTCATGAAGTAATCCAATCTTTCTCGACATTTCAAAAGTCGGGAGTTTATGGGTTAAACATAAAGTAGCATAAAGTAGTAATGGAATCATATCTTGTTATCTTAAATGCCGTTCGAAGAATAGTATTATAGGCTACTTTCATTCTGTAAATTTACATGGGAAACTCCGGCCCACATAACTACCGTATAGTTTAGATAGGGAAGAATCTTGGCTTCTATCACAACCTTCATTTCTGTTTTAGTTAACAGTGAACTAAGTCTTTTTACCAGATAGTTTCGACTTTTTAACCCGGCTATAATCTCATCGCGTAAACAGTTAAATTGGAACAAACTATCAAATGTATAGCCTAAAAACGTAATAGATTGTCTAGCTTCAGCCTTCCGAGATATATGTAAAATTTTTGTTTTAGAGGTATTCAGGCGCATGTCATACCATCTCTCCAATAATTTCAGAACAGCTTGAGCTTTTAAGGTTATATCTTTGTATTCACTATCTTTATAAGCTGTATAAAGGATATTATCGTCCACATAGCTTATTAATTGCATATTAAAGTCGTGTTGGTAAAGAGTTGATGTCGCGGCGGCTGGAACTCTGAATCACTGGAACCCTGAATCACTCCTCGTTCAGAAGCATGACAAATAGGAGGATCATTATCAATAACATTTACCCTAGATATCAGATAATTCTTTACTAAATCCAATAGTCCTCGGAGACACCCAACGATCTCAGGTCTTCAAAATGTTGATAACGGGAAATTGTGTCAAAGGCCTTGGAGATTTCCGTTTGAACCATCATGAAATTCTCACCACTCTCCAAGGCCGTAGTAACTTGTATATACAACTGTAAGGGTGCCCAATTAATACGATAATTGGGACGACTGCCCCAATCATACGTTTACATGCACGTTTCGATCCGGATCGACTTGAGTTAATCCAAAATTGCCTCGCGTTTACATGCATCTAACTCGATCCGGATCGAGTCCGATAAGATGCCCTGTGGGTAAAGCTCTAGATTAGGAAAGTACGCCAGACATTGTCATCTGCTACAGAATCCGCCATTGTTGGCTCAGTCGGCCTTATTACGCTTGAATTACGCTTCCTCTAAAATACGGCTGAAATGCAATTTTTTAAAATTTTCTCATTATTATCGTCTGGAAATATAATTGACAATCAATAAATTTTGTAATTATTGATTTTTTCTTTAAATTTTGTTTTCAATTAAAATTTTCTATATGAAAATAATAAGGTTGAGGTTATTTATAATGTTAACTATAATGTTATTTATATATCAAGTTTTTGATTTATTTACCTCAATATAATAATCCTTAATAACTTTTAAAATGCATTTGCATGTTTAAGTTTTTTATACTTATTTTTATCAAAATATAATTTTATACATTCTTAACAAAACATAATTTTAATAGATTTTATCAAATTAATTTTTAGATTTATATCAAAAACTTCAATTTAATAGTTTATTTTAATTGTATTAAATAATAAAAATTATAAAATTACAATTATAATAATTATAAATAATTATCAAATTATAATTTAATAAAATAGAAATTGTTAAATTGAAATTTTTGATATAAATATAATATTTAATTTGATAATAATAATTTGATAAAAAATTATTAAATTAAATTTTGATAAAAAAAAATATATATATAAAACTCCAATTTGATAGACAATTTGAAAATTTTTAATTAGGAAAAATGACATTTTGATAAAAAAAAGTTTACAAAAAAAAATTTAAACCTGCAATGTATTTTAAAATTTATTTATTTATTTATTTATTTATTTATTTATTTATTTATTTATTGTGTTGAAGTATAAATCAACCAAGAACTTATTTTAGCTAAAATTTTCTATATTTTTTCTTTCAACCAAACAACAAATTTAAACTCGCTCCCGATCGGGGTGTTTACATGCACATTATTGGATTGACCTCTTTCCTGAGGCATGCTTCCCTGGTTTCAAACCACCTCTTTCGACTGGATTGAACTCGATCCGGATCGGGGTGTTGAAGCCTGTTTACATGCCACTTTTTGCAGGATTGACTTGAAACTGGTCTTTCGATCCGGATCGAAAGTGTGCATGTAAACGCAGTGTTTGTTGACTCGGGATTCTTGGCCATAATTGTGTAATCAGGTCGTTAAATACACATCGTTCGACAATTTTAGTTATCGGGGGCAACATTGCTATTGGGCGGTAATTAATTATTATTAGATTAGGATCGCCACTCTTAAAGATCGGTACGATATTAGCAACTTTTAACTTTTCTGGGAAAGTTCTTGTCTGTATAATTTTAGTACATAACTTTAAATATTCTTCTCTTCCAAAACTTTTACTAAAGTTTTAATAGATTATTCCTGACTTTTTAAATTCAAAACTCAAAATTTCATCAAGATTTCTTCAAAATTCAAAATTTTTACAAAGGAGTTTGTCATCTTTCAAGAAGCGATGAATTTTTGACACCACGAGTTTGTGAATTATTGACGTGATTGTGGATTGTGGACTGTTAGATTGCCTAGGACTTTTTAATGGTCTTGTTGTAGTAATCTTTAGAAATCTTTCAAACTCTTTGTTTTTACTATTTTTAAGTCCATATTATTATTTTTTTGTCCATCTTATTTGGTCAAATAATTTTTATCTTCTTGGTTGGCTCAGTTGCATTTCTTGTTTTTAACTTTATTATTTTTATGATATTTTTTTTTTCAACATTAAAGATTTAAATTTGATGTCACTGAAAAAAAATTTTCATTATCTTAGTTTCTCCATTATAAAAGGGGCATTAGCTCTAGTAATTATTATAATTTAGCCTGTAAAGAGTAATTCATCCTCACTAGTGATAAGCAGTCAAACGTTTTCTATTGGGTTGTTTCATAAGAATTGATTGGCCTCGGTGGTTCAGTGGTTGCGTGATCGCCCCTGATGCCCGAGTACGCGGATTCGATCCCGGCCGAGGACGACAAGGATTTTTCAGGGGGAAATTCTGAGATCACGCACTTCCTTCGGAAGGGAAATAAAGCCGTTGGTCCCGTGTAATCGTTTGCCGGCTGCACATTAAAGAACTCTTGCGAGGCAAAATTTGCGACCATTGCAGTTGAAAAGGACGTTAATACCAAACAAACCAAACCGACTAATCATAAGAATTGGCCGATTTCGCTTAAGCTACATTGCATGAGCCCTTCGCTGCATAACATTACAGCAGGAAGTACGACAACCCCCTACAAATAAGTAGGACTGGTCCAGAAATTTCTCCAGTGCAGCGCGATGTCAGACATGTGATTTTGCACTTATACAAATTTGGACGGAATGTGCGGGAAACCGTTGCTAATGTTAATGGAGCATGGGGAGTGTGCACGACGAGTGACAGAACTGTCCGTAAATTATTCAAATTGTTTGGCACTGGTTTTATGGACATCGCAAGCCAGTAGATGGGCACTTTTACGGCAAAAAGTGGTACAAAAACCGACTTCCACTGTACGTGACTTGTTTAACGAGCTTACTGTATCACCGGCAGCCGTAACCCGACACCTGGCAAAAAATGGGCAGGACGAAAAAGCTGGACACTTGGATTCCACATGCCCTCAATGAACAGCAGCAACTGCGACGCTTGGAACTGCGTCTTGCCCTCAATGAACAGCAGCAACTGCGACGCTTGGAACTGCCCTCAAATGTCGTGAGGTTCTAACACCGTTTCTGCATCGCATTATTACTGTTGACGAAAAATTGGTGCTCTACGAAACAGAACACGAAAAGCTCAGTGGCTTAATAAAGGGGAAACACCGAAATGGCAACCGAAACTTGAGTTGCAACCAAACGTACTTCTTATCTCCGTGTGGTATACCTCCAGGAGTGTGGTACAATTTGAATTTCTGCCACAGGACAAATGATCAACAGCGATGTGTACTACCATTAACTGGACGAATGCCATCAGAAATTGCGAACAAAACAATTCTCCTCCAAGATGGTGCTCGTCCACATGTGTCTGTTGCAATTCCAAAAAATTAATGCTTTGGTGTACGAGGTTCTCCCTCATCCTGCGTATTCATCACGCTTGGCCCCAACCGGTTTTCATATGTTTCGTCATTTGGACAATTTCTTGCGGGATAAACGGTTCACTGGTCGAGATGCTGTCACTACTGATATCAACATTTTTTTGGAACATTGTATTGCCGACTTATGTCATCGTAGCATTTCTTAAATGCCAACACGTTGGGCACATGTATAGCTGCTGAGGACAGATATTTCACTTAATAACATGTATAAGTGTTCTTCTCCTTGTTTCTGGGGTGTTTTTCTTTTTCTATCCATCTAAATTGGCCAATACTTATGAAACTACCCCTATAGTAATACAAGAACATTTAAAGATACCAATTGTTCTTGTGATGACTTGTCATAACTTCGCAGTGTATAAGAATAACTTTTATTATATAACTTGTTTTCTAATGTTGTTCTTAGAGCAATGGTCGCTTGGTAATTAGATAGAGAGAAGGTGTGCATCATTAATGTAATAAACATCAACGCAGCCATGAACGCACGATAATTGACATTATACAGGGTGTTTCAAAATTATGTACAATAAATTTAGTGACATATTCTTCAGGTCAAAAGAAGACGAAAATGTTCTATAGCAGTGTGTCTGGAAACGATTTGTTTGCGAGTAATCCAATATCATACAGTAGGGAAGCACGGCAGTTAGCAGACGATATTTTAGCAGTTCCAGCATTTCGACCCAACACTAGGTTGAGTGGTTTGTTCCATTTAAACCTACTTTAGGGTTGTTCCATTAGTTGTGTACGGTTGTTTCCATTACTGTAGTTTCACTGCTGTACATCCACTAGGAATATCAATTTCAGAACGTTTGCGTGCTTTGACATACGCATTACGATTTACGTAAAAAAAAAGTCATGTACACGTATCCCAGTGCAGAATACACTGACATGCACCTAATGTATGGTCTTGCGGACGGAAATGCTGTGGAAGCAAGAAGACTCTACCAAGAACGCTTTCCGAATAGACGTTTGCCAAATAACCGAACATTTGTATCTGTCAACAGACATTTGAGGGAGCGTGGTTCCTTTGACCGTCAAACAGGACAAGGGCAGCCTGTAGCACATTTTCATGCAACGAGCCGGAGCGTGCGTGCGAGCTGGTGGCGGGCACTTTGAACAATTCCTGTAATTTGGAGCCACGGGTTTAGTTGGCTGTATCGCGTAAATAAATCGTTGCCAGACAAAGTGCTATAGAACATTTTCGTCTTCTTTTGACCTGAAGAATATGTCACTAAATTTATTGTACATAATTTTGAAACACCCTGTATTCCTCAAAAGAGTACTGAATCTGTGGTTACTTTTAATTTAGATTGAAGACTTACAGTATTTATTATCAGAGTAACCGGCAAACGCGTTGGTTGAAAGATAAAGAACCTAGCGTAGAATATGCGCCTTGTCGATCGCTTCATACGAAATCCAAGTTTGATTTTCAGGTTTCTTGTATTTGTTAAATCTCTCTGCAAACAAATACCTGTAACTCAGCATCTACCATTGCTTGTTGCCAATAACCGTTAGCCTACAACAACCCTCTTTCTCTAAAGACGGCTAACAATTCAATTTCAACTGCGAATTTCAGTTTTGTGCCTTTTTTCGTATATTATTGATAAATTTTTAACGTTCTATGTCGTCTCATTTGGTGCGGGAAATGGTATGAAATAAACCCCATGTCCTACATGAAAAGATATTTTGTGAAAATTCCATCAAAATTAGCCCAACAAATTTTGAGTCAAGAGTCACAAACCTACAGACAGCTAAGATTTTTTTTCTACCTATAATATGTATGAGCGCGTTATTTAGTCTTTTGATAAGACTCCACTGTAAATATTTGTATATCATGACTGCCCTTGCTATGCTTAGGAAATACGTATTACTGGTTCTGAACTTGATGAACAAGCAACTCAGAATTTAAATTTCTCAACTTCCATTTCTCTTTCAGATTGAGGCAATTTTATCTTTTGATGTTAATTTTCAACGAAAAGTCATTCGGGAGATGAACTTAACTTCATTAACTTCATCTGGATGACCCTCTTAATTTCAGTACATCTTCTTTTACATGTCAGCATTAAATATACATTTGTGTCATCTTGGGTGTTTACAAACTACTTTAACAATTTATGTGAAAAGACTAATGCCAAGACTTTTTGAAATGATACATAATAAGATTTCACATTAACATTTTACTTCTCCGTATGTAGAATTTCAGCTTATTGAAAGAACTTGGCATATTCTGCATTTTCAAATTTATTTGGACAGCTTGGTTTGAATATAAAAAATATCTTAAAAGAATGAATAATGAAGGCAATATCAAAATTAAACGTGTCAATTTTTTTATTATTAATTCCCTAAATAATAATCATTTCAAAGAGTACTTTTAAAGATCTTTATAATAAAAATCAAGTGCAATAAATATTAAGCGTTTAGGCAATAAGTTAAACATCAATTTAAGTAAAAGTAATGTATCGTTATTTCTCGTTATTTTATCAACTCCTAAGAGTGTAAGACTGAAAGTTTTACTGTGTATTCAAAATAATGGTTAACAAAGGCAACATCATGTATAGTATTAACCCCCCCCTCAAGCTATAGTAGCAGCACTTTTATTTGATGTCGTTCCATTACATCTTCCTATTTTAGGGCCTATTTTACTGCTTCTCCATTTGAACCCTAAATCTCTTCCCTTTTCACTTCGAGGTTTTACAGGGAAGGTTTTTCAAGCAAAGTCTTTCAAAGGGACTTTTGTGTTCCGAACCTCAGCAAATGTTCGACCGAAGGGACGTTGAAAAGGCATCGCAGGGGCATAATTAATTTTTTTCTTTATTACAGAAGAAAAGAACGATCGTTTACTGAGTGTATTTACAAATAGCTGCGTTTCTTTTGTCTAACAATCTTAAAGAAAAGTTTCCTTCCTTGTCTGGTGATTAAAGTTACAGACGCCAGTTTCGTTTTAATGCGGGTCCTTTACGTTACCCTTTAGAAATTCTAATAAAAACTTAACGAGCTTTACTTCTTATAAGAAGAAAGGGCTACTTTTTTTTATAAAATACATTAGCGCATTTTCATTTTAATCGGTGGCAATTGTTTATTATTACGGCATGACATAAAAATTAGGAACTGTAGTTTATAATTTTTTAACAAATAATTTGAAGTGATAAATGTCACATAAAGTAGATAGATGGAAGGAAAGAAAAGGAACTTAAAATCTAGCTACTACTGTATACTGCGTACGGATTTATAACAGTTTTTCAGTTTTACACTTTAATAGCGGTGACCGCAATGCTATAAAAATTTTGGTATAAAGAAGTAAATCAGTATTATGTGAAAGCTAAAATAATAGGCAAACACATAATAAAGAAAATAAAAATCGAACGTTGAATGCATTGACAAGAACGTGACTAAAATTATACTGTATGTACAGGATGGTCCAAAAAAAAACTTACTCACTTTGAGAGCTGATAACGGATTTATTAACGAACATATGATAATGATGTTATAACATGTTCATATTGGCATAATGCGGAAATGTTTCCAGTCTTGAAATATGCACATAAGTGATTTACATTTTTTCATTGTATCACTTGCTAAATATGGCTACCTTTCTCTTCTACACCAAATTTAAGCAGTTAACGATATTGAAAGCGATTACAGACTACGACACTGGCTGTGAGATTTGAGCTATCTCTCTTCTGATGGAGTCTTTCAAGTCACAGAGAATTGTTTGTCTGGTAAGAGAAACCCTGCTTTTTTAGAAATCCCCATAATCAATAGTTTCAGGGATTAAGGTCTGGGGATCGAGGAGGCTACGCGGATTGATTGAACATTTCGTCCAATCAATCCGTCTTTAGTAAAAACAGAAAGCAAGAAATGTTTTACAGGGATGGTTATGTGTGGCAGCGGGCCATCATGTTGGAATGTTACGTTTCCCAATATGCCTCGTTGCCTGATGTAAAGAATAACATGATCCTATAAAATCCGTGTTTGTCGCTTTTACCAATTACCTTGGTTTTGGTAGAACGCTTTTATCAACCTCACACGGATCAAAGATGCAACCATTTCTGTATTTAGCTACACACTCTAGCGGCCAAAAACTATTTAAACTAATTTGCTTATTTTATGATTGGAAACATTTCAGCATTATGGAAACATGTTAAAATATCATTATAATCTGTTTAATAGTAAAACCGTTATTAGTTTTCAAAGCGAGTAATTTTTTTGGGCCCTCCTATATTATAAAAACATTGAATACTGTTATAATAAGGAGAAAGAAACCTCTTGTCTACAACAATTTATTGCCCCGTATGCGCATTTCGGCTACCTTGTAGCCATCAGTCAACGGAATGCAGAGTACATAGTGAAGAAAACGCAATATATGCAGTAGATTGACCAATCAGGAGAAAGAGACAAGTAAAAATACAAATGACAAATGAGAGAAAAGAAATAAAAAAACAATAATTAGCTAAAAAGACAAGTTAAAATCAAGTCAAATATACAATCGTAAAAATACAGGAGGTTGCCAATCAGGTTAAAGAGACAAGTATGAATTGTTGACCAATCAGAGTACAAGAAGATGAAAAACAGCAACAAGACAAGACCAGAATCAAAACAAAAAAGCAAAAAGAATCAGAAAGACAATTGGAGATGATAATGTCAATTACATATCAAATATGGCTATTTTTAAATAAACTAAATAATTTGTTGATGAAAAATAGGAAAGAAAATTCCACTGCCTGGGATTGAACCAGGAACCTTCTGCTCACCGTGCAGATGCGCCAGCCAATTGCGCCACTGCGGACATGGAAGCATTACGCTATCTACATGCCCTGTGGAATTTTCTTTCCTATTTTTCATCAATAATTTAAACATCTGAGGTATGGCGCGTATAAAAATCCTCATAAATCCAATTATTATTCTTTAAATAATTTGGAATCACCTGGAAGGCTGTTATCCCCGTTTAACGGTAAATTTTACCAGATGAACGCAGGCACTTCTATCGGCAGTTCTCTCAGCCTTATTCTTGCGGAAGTTTAGAGAAACTGAATCACACTGGTGCTTATTTTCCGGAAATATGGCTACATTAAGTCGATGATGTTTTCGCCGTTTACAACGTCAACGTAGCATTGACTCTTTCGTCGCCTCGCTAAACTCCTTTTACCCCTTAATCAATTTCACTGTTGAAATTGAAAAGGACGGCAGGTTGCCCTTTTTGGATCTCACGATAATCAGATGTGGATATACCCCGGAATTTGATATTTACCGCAAGCCTAAACATACAGACAAATCCACCATAGTTCCCGTCATTGTTAGAGCCAAATGTTGTCGGCCTTCAACTTTATGATCAACAGGGCGATAAACATCCCTCTCATTGAAGAAAGATTCAGGAAAGAAATGGATTACATTAATAAGACTGCAATCTCGAACGGTTTCAAAGAGGACTTGGTTGCTAACCTTTTAAGAAAACGCAAATTTAAAAAATTTATCAGGGACTCCACCAGCTTGACCAATACTAAGGAAAAGAAGAGGTTCATAACACTGTCCTAAAAAAACAATTTAGCTAAATGTTTACAGGATGTTCTCAAAGATTATGATTTGAATTCGCATACAGGAACCGCAATTCCCTCAGGAATTTGCTGGAAAATGCGAAGGACAAAACTTCATCTAATCAACAATCTACAAAATCTCCCACTACCAGTATTTGTTCATTTCCTCGATACTTTTTGATGAAAAACATGATAAATGCTATCGGTATTAAACAAGGTTGATACTGCTCGTGCTACTGAATCCGGCGCGAGAGCAAAGTACGTCACGTTGGAGTGGAAGGCGGACCTCTTCGGGATGTGGTAGTGGGGAGCGGGGGAACCACCCAGGCCGCGCCGGACCGCGCCGCGCGAACACAGTCGCCCAAATTTGACTCGTGCTACGCAGCGCCACGCCATTCAGCTCAGTTTGAGGTTCAATTTACGGCGTTGCTTGCGATTTGTGATCCCAAGTGTCTGATATCACTTTAATCGCCTGAATTTCGTCTGCATCGTAGTGTAGTTTTTTTGAAGGAGATAATTTACACCCTGTATATATATGGGTTATTTGAGTCATAATGGCGATAGACGTAATCATATCATGATGATAGTATTTAGGAAAAAAATCTCCCTGTTTGCTGCAACAGTAAGTCAATAATAGTAAATCGTAGTCATATATCGCACCCAGGCAGCCATAAGTCAATAACAGTAATTTAACAGGAGAGCCTGTCAAAGTTTTGACACTACATAAAATCTTCTGTAGCACCTGAGTACCATCATGATTTCAATGACATTTATTTTGCACTTTATCTCAAAACATTTATATATATGAATACACATAAAAAGGCAGATTATTTTTTCTTTGTTCCTTGAATATCATTGTTTTTTTACTTATGGCAGTATTGCAGCTTGGGTGCGATATGTGTACACGGAGAGAAATCTTTGGATATAGCAACAATAAAGGAGTTGATAAGTGCTTGTTTGTTGAAGCAACAATACAATTTGAGGCACCAGAAAAAACTTTTATATTACTACATTATCAAATTCACTATTAATTCGTAGTTTTTTGGGACAGGAGGAACAATTATTATTTTTTCGAAATTTCATGTAGACAGTGATCTTCCTGAAGGTCAAGTGTGCACAATTTCATCAATATCGGAATAAAACTGTAGATTTGTATAAGAGGGAAACATTATCTATTAGAAGAGCGTAGGAGGCCAACGGGAGGTCGGGCGTGAACGGCACCTAGCCTATGACACTCCCCGGGTCTTCGAGGTACTCTGTGCAAAATTTCAGCCTCGGAGGTTACCCGGTTCAGACGTTATGGAGGAACAAACAAACAGACGGAAAGTGCGCTATATATATATTGGCAGTGTAGTTGTCAAAACTATAAATTTTTAATGTGCCTTTTCTACTAAAATGGGGTTTAAAGAGTATTAATTTTTTATCTACTTCAGTATTTAATATATTTATATTAATCGTTTCATAGCTGTTGTCATATAAACGACTGATGATAAGGTCTGTCCCAAAAATATAGAGACTACAGAAAATATCAGTTAAAAGAAAAACAAATACCGACACGAATAAATTAATATTTTATTGTGAAACTTTATTCATTGTTACATAATTTAAGGAATGAAATTGTTTCAGAAACGTATTTTAAACAATGGGACAAAATAAAAACAAAAAAATAACATTTTGCACTGTCCCAAAAATATAGAGACTTCAACTACAACCAAAAAATTTAACAATTTTACGTGGGTTAATTTAAATAAATGACTCATCAGTGAGTAAAGCAACTTGGAAATCTTGGAAAAAAAATGCCTCGAGCAAAAGAAATAACGTTGGATGAGAAATGTGAGATTTGGAGGCTGAAGGCACAAAATAAGACTATTAAAGAAATTTGTGCTGAACTTGGACGTTCAAAAGCAGCTGTATGCAAGATAATAGCCCATGGTAAACAAGATGACACGAAAAAGAAGAGGCCCGGTCGTCCCAAATGCACAACTAAGCGTACTGACCATCGAATTGCATGTCTGGCTACACGTGAAAACATGAGTGTTTGTCAAATTGGCTGCCAACTTTCTAATGAAATTTCAAAATCTACTGTTCACCGGTGCCTACAAACCAATGGAAACATTGTTTATCGTCGAATGGCAAAGAAGCCACCTCTCTCTCCAGCACATGTTAATGCAAGATTGGGGTGGGCCAAGAGCCACATGCATTGGCAAGATGAGTGGCTCCAAACGATATTTTCAGATGAGAAGAAGTGGAATCTAGATGGGCCAGATGGTAATAACTTCTACTTGCATGATCTGCGCCACGAACCACGCACATTTTTCAGTAGGCAGGCAGGTGGTGGATCACTGATGGTTTGGGGTGCCTTTTCCTTCAA
Source organism: Rhysida immarginata (assembly GCA_023313115.1). Lineage (NCBI taxonomy): Eukaryota > Metazoa > Arthropoda > Chilopoda > Scolopendromorpha > Scolopendridae > Rhysida > Rhysida immarginata. Next base: position 1,198,150 of record JAHWFO010039269.1, read on the forward strand.
TGGTACCAGTAGTTTGGGCATATTGAAAGGCCGGCAAAACAGTATGTGTTACCAGGACACTCTTCAGGAACATCTCGTCCCATTTTTGGGAATTATGGGTGGGGAAAATGCTGTTTTCCAACAGGACAATGCCACCATTCACACTTCAGCATCGACCAGGAACTGGTTTCAGGGCAAAAATATTAATGTGATGAAGTGGCCAGCCCGATCTCCGGACCTTAACCCTATAGAGAATCTCTGGGGAATCATGACACGCAAAGTTTATGCCAACAATCACCAATACTCTACTGTTACTGAACTGCAAAGTGCGATTGAAGATTGTTGGTACGAAATGGACCCTCAGACCTTGCAGTCACTAATCTTATCAATGCCAAATCGTGTCTTTAAGGTTATAAGACAAAATGGAAACTTTATTTAGATTCAATTTTCTGTAATTTTCATTTTCTTCCTGAAGTCTCTATATTTTTGGGACAGTGCAAAATGTTATTTTTTTGTTTTTATTTTGTCCCATTGTTTAAAATACGTTTCTGAAACAATTTCATTCCTTAAATTATGTAACAATGAATAAATTTTCACAATAAAATATTAATTTATTCGTGTCGGTATTTGTTTTTCTTTTAACTGATATTTTCTGTAGTCTCTATATTTTTGGGACAGACCTTAAATCCTTTATGAAAGCTTTACTCGCTTGGTGTTGTGCTGCTATGCAGTGAAATTTTCACACAGCCCTTAACAACATTTAGTAACAATAAATACCTAGATGCCTAATTCCCTGTGTCTGGGAAAGTAGAGTGGAGATATGAATTGTTTTCTTTTTCCTTTAATCCGAAACACTTAGAATGCTATTGGTTATTGCCTCTCACATTAATTATGATTAACTGACCATCCTTCAACAAAACCCTAAAATTAAAATAATTAAAATTCTGCTTCAAGTTCAGTGCACGTGTTTAAAATTCCCAATAAATAATATGCGAGCGAATCATAAACGATAATGGTCCATTTAACTTTAGTTTTGTTATATTTCATGCAAAAATTTCTCAATTAAATTTTTGAAGCCTTTCACAGGGCCGTTGAACTCCAGGGAGTTTTACATTGGGATGGATTAAAATTTTAGGATATTTGCTTAAAAATTTCCCTTATTCTTCACAGCAGCCTAGGCAAAACTTTACAGAGACAAGACAACATGAAATAAAACGATGCGGTAATTCACAGTCAGCAACTAAAGCTTTTTTTACACCATGCACTCGGAACTGAATAAATAATGCAACAACATCGTTAACACGACCAAAGAGTACCGTTTAGCTGTGACAAAAAGAAAGCAAGAACATTTCACTGAATAACGTACATTCTTTACTTGGCGAGATAGTTTTGTTTGTTTATTTTCGTAAGTAAACTTTTAGACTTTTTTTCCTTACCTTAAAATAAACGTTGGAGTTCTTTCGTTGGTGGAAGTTTTTTTAAAGAGATGTTTCATAAGCAAATAGGATGCAAAAATAAGGATTGCCTTTTAAAAGTTCATTTTACAAATTTTAAATGCAAATAAAATGCTTTTATTTTTTTGTTAATTGTTTATAAAGAGTACATCTGAATGTGGCCTAATGGAAATGTTGCGAAAACTCGTTTTTGAAACCCGTTTTCTGAATTTTATTTAAATTTATAAACCTATTCTAAATACCTTTAAGGTTTTAAGGAAATTAGTCTTTTAAATATCTTGATCTGTTAAAGCTGCACACACGTAAAATATGGAAAGTACATGCAAGTAATAGCATCCGAGAGCGGAATAGAAAAGAGTTTAGAATACATCGACTGACATTTTATTCTTCACGATTAAATAAACTAATCTTGAAGCCACCAAGTTCTCTAGTAAATATGTATGAAATAATTTTAATAAACTAAATAAGGACTTCAAACATTTTCGGTTCCGGAAGTCCTTATTCTTTCAGGATTTTTCTGCGGCACCCAAATTTAGAACATAAATTTGCCTGATATTTACAGTGCGTGCGGTTAGATTGGTTAAGGTAAAATAGTAAATGAAACCCGTATTTCAAATAATTTACATTAAAATATATTAAATATGTACATATTTGAATGGTGGAATATTTCGCGGCACCTTTCTAAACCAATTGCGACGCCCCAGAACGCCATGGCGCAGAGTTAGGAAACCACTGAACTAAATGATACTCATAGCCTTGTTATAATATTTCCAATTTAATTATATTAATTAATTGTAATTTAACAGAATTGATTATAGAAAGTAGAAGGAAAATAAAGTACAGTTTTTGAATTAACGCTTTTTAATTTTGGAACCCCATAAAATTTTAAAATTGCATGTTAATGGATTATTATTTATAAGTACGAGGGCATATTGAAAAGTAATGCCTCCATGGCTGTAACTTTTTTATTTTTTAACCGATTTTCAAAATTCTTTTTGTATCTGATACTTACATTTGTCCTCTATGTAATGCACTACTCACTTTTTGACATAGTCCCCATTCTTTCCACGCATTACACCAACGCGTGGACTAGTTGGGTGAACCCGTCGGAGAGGAATTCCGGGGTTGTCGTCGATACGAGTATTGAATGGCAGCTTTGGATCCTCTTCTGCAGCACGATAACGCCCGTCCGCACACGGTCGCCACACCTCAGAGGGGGTTGCAGCGCCTACAGTTCAAAGATGAAAAACTGCAGTTCAAAAATGAAAGACTTTGCACCTTGCGACTTTCACCATTTTTACAAAGAAGAAAGAGCACCTTAAGAGCCATGAGTTGCGTTCTGACGACGAGGTGAAACCTGCCGTTCGATCCTGGTGTCGACAACAACCCCGGAATTCCTCTCCGACGGGTTCACTCGACTAGTCACGCGTTGGCGCAATGCGTGAAAAAGGATGGGGACTATGTCGAAAAGTGAATAGTGCATTACATAGAAGACAAATGTAAGTATCAGATACAAAAAGAATTTTGAAAATCGGTTCAAAAATAAAAAAGTTACAGCCAAGGAGGCATTACTTTTCAATATGCCCTCGTATATTCACTTGTAGTATTGAATATGACATCAAAAGAAATTTTTCTCATTACCAGACAGAGAAGATGAAACACTATGTATGACACATGGAAACTTTATAAAAAATCATGTTTGTAAATAAAATACATTGTAAATAAGTTGTGATCTACAAATGAGGCACTTTCGCTTGACAAAAATGGGTCTACAAATGAGGAACATGCGTAGACCCTTCTGAACATGGCAGTGTTCAGTAGGTGGTGTGGCCTCCCTCTGGTCTGAGACACATTCCGACTTTCTTCTTCCAACTGCATCCGGAGTTCAGTAAGGGTCGTTGCGGGCGCTGGCGAAGACACCTGCCCACATGGTCCCATATATGCTCTATAGGCGAAAGATCTAAGCGACTCCTTTAAAAAAAAAACAGGTGAAAACTTTGATGGCGATTGTAATCGATTCTAAGTAATCGATAATGAAATTTGGGTGAATAATAGGGTACCGTTAAAATTTGATCGAATTCCAACTAGAAACTTCTGAATTGTATATAAGACTTCGTAGAGCCTGTATATAAGGGAACACTGTTCCCGCAGTATGCCATTTGGTACTCGTTGGAGAAATGGCAGAAAATGGGGCTGAAGGATCTCACGGAAATACCGTTGAGCTGTTCTTGTATCCTGTAGAAACACCAAACAGGTTCTGGAGTCTTAATCAATGGCTGTCAACACCAAAACTCCAGGTGTCGGACCTATCTGGCGTTCTAAAAGATGTGCCGAATGGCTACGCATACCTCTGCCAATGTTACGACCGAGAGTGAACCTTGCTTCATGCGCGAATGCAATTCGCCGCCATTCCTGCCGGTGTCAATGACAATCTGAACAGAGGACGTCGTGCCTGTAGTCTCCGATATTACTCTTGCTAGAAATTGCCGCACACATTGCGGATGTTGAGGTTGGATCCACTGTTGCACATGTTTCGATCTGTTCTGTCCTCACGTCTGTTGTGTAACGCTGCTACCAAAACCTTGTCTCCTTGACGTGCGGCCTTCCTCTCTCTATGTTGCCATACACTGTGCGATGGTACTCACTACCGCAAAACAGATCAACCAGCCTCGTGCATGGCATTCGATCCCATTAAAACAGCTCCAAATGATGATACCGAGATCGATGCATCCTCTGTGATCACTCAGTAAGGTCAATTTCAATACCAATTGCAAACTAGATTTTGCTGATCGCAGGGGCGTGCGATAGATCTTCTCAGTATGATGCAAGTCTATGCAAATGCCGCCCCTGATGCGGCCTTGGCTCTCCGTGCAGTAGCATTTTATGTGCTTCAGTGTGACACGTGGAGACATGAATATCACAGAGGTATGGTTAACTCAGACGTTATTAACATTACTTAAACATGGTATTGGTATTTAATTAACGGTTGTTAAAAATGAATTTTATTTTCAGAGCATTCAATATAAATTCGAAATTTTTCCAATAAAATTCATGTATTTTTAATTATCATTAATTGTTATTTATTTTTCAAATAAAGTTTTAACATTTGTTTCAACATTGAATTTCGATATTAATTTTTATCAATTATGTATGAAACATTTGCGATGCGGAAAATAGCAAATGGAATTCGAGTGTTTGTTAAATTTTGAAAGTTAAACTTTGTTGGAGTCATCCTTGATTACATGTTCAGGTTATCTAAACAACTTTCCTCTACCAATGCTCAAACTTTTCTCCGATTAAATTTTCAGAAAAGCATGTTTACATTGAACGAAATTGCCAGCGCATTTACTTAGTACGCAAAATAGATCAAGAAGAACATTTGTTCATGCAGAGAGAGTATAAAGTAAGTCGGAAGAAGACGCCAATAGATTGAAAAAGCTTTCCTAGATTCTTCATACAAATTGTGACTTACTCATGCGTTTAATCGTTCATAAACAGTTAGCGATTGGTCGGTCATAAATCCCGGTTAAAAAACCGTGACGTCATTTCCACGCGGTCGAAAACGGCAGTTAATGCTCCTTTGCCTACCTGATTTGTTTAACCGAGAAAAACACGGTTAGTCCATTGAGAAATTCTCGCTAACTCTTCTCACCGGTGAGGTTTTTTGACCTTTTCCATTATTATAATTTTATTGGAATATCAGAATTCTTAATATTATTCTTGTTTAGAATAGTTTATTCGTGATTTTCAAGATCTTTCATTGAAAATGTATTTATTTAACATACAGCGTGTTCCGTTCTTACATCCTAACACTGTCTTTTTAGAAACACATCGGTAAAAACCAATCGGCCTCTTATTAACAAAGGTAAAAACCAATCGAACTAATTGAATGGATGAGAGAGAGAGAGAGACAGAGAGAGAGAGAGACAGAAAAGATTCCGTAGATTGTCGGGAAAGCTTAGGAAAAAATGTAGAGCACAAAATAAACTTTTTATGGAATTATACTAAAAAACTACGGCAACAATGTCTAATCAGTGCGATTAAATTATTTATATACGTAAAAGAGATAAATTTATAAAAAAAAATGTAATCTTTTCCTTTTCTATCGCATCCATTTAGTTGGTCTAACGGAAAGCCATCCTCATATCAGAAAATACGAGAGATGATCAAAAAAAAATGTCGCGTATTTTTTTCCATGAAATTGACGGGAGATATGAGAAAACTGCGATGTATAAAAGTTAGTTTGGTTCAGTGTTAAGGTGGAGTGTTAGTCCAAACAAGATGGCGGCTCTCATTGCATCGTCCAGTACTTTTGAGCGGAGGAGTGTTATGCATTTTCTTTGTGCAAAAGGACTGAAACCAGTCGATATCCATAAGGAAATTATATCGGTGTACGGAGGTGATATCGTGCAGCTCCGAACAGTACAACGTTGGTGCAAGGCTTTTAAAAAAGGACGAGAGGACCTGCTGGACGAACATCGCTCTGGCCGGCCGCGGGAATCCATGACTGACAGCAACATTGCCGCTGTTGAAGCCGCAGGTGCGGGAGAACCGGCGGATTATCGTGAGAGAAATTGCTGCAACGTTGGACATTTCATATGGTTGGCGTACGACATTGTTCACAAGCAGCTCGGCTTTCGCAAAGTCTCATGCAGATGGGTGTCACGACAGTTGACGGCCGAACATCAAGGTGCTCGTTTCGATGCTTGTTTGCTACATCTCACCCGATACCAGGAGGAGGGTCGGATTCTTTTGGAACGAATCATCACATGCGATGAATCATGGGTCGACCATTTCACGCCCGAAACCAAGATGCTATCGGCGGTTTTGAAACACACCTCATTTCCCACAACGAAAAAAGTTCAAAACTGTGCCATCAACCAGCAAGGTCATGTTGACATGTTTTTGGGATTGCCGCGGTCCGATACTGCTTGAGTTTCTTCCACGGAATACCACTGTCAATCCCGAACGCTACAGAGGCACATTGAGGAAACTTCGAGCAGCCATACGCAGGAAAAGATCTGCCTTGGCAAAGGAGGACATCGTGCTACACCACGACAACGCACGTCCCCACACAGAAAAACGGGTCACTGACCTGTTGCAGCGATGGAACTGGGAAACACTGCTTCATCCTCCATACATCCGGACCGTTGAAGAAGTCAAAATTTCCGTGACGACGACGAGGTGAAATCGGCAGTTCGCTACTGGTTCCACACACAACCAGAGGAGTTTTATCGACAGGGCGTGGAAAAGTTGTTCATCGCTGGGATTGTTGCCTCAATCGGCTTGGAGATTATGTGGAAAAATAAAAGTTGAAATGTTGTATCGAATGTACATGTGTTTATTTTTTTCCCGACATTACTTTTTGATCACCCCTAGTATAAAGGATATAGAAATAAAAGTATAGGACTCATTGAAAACCTCTGCCATAAGCTGTCGTACTTTTATTAAGTAGCGGAAAAATGGAGTACTATTGATTTTACAATGTACGTCTGTCCGTCCGTCCCCTTCATAAATTTTGCATTTTATGAGATAGAAGGTTGAAATTCGGAATGTAGCTTTCTAGGGCATATGTACTTTCACGATTTAGTTTGGTTTTGATTAGCCCATTGGGGTCGCAGTTTCGGTGGTGAGAATTAGAGGGAACCAAAAGATCTACGTGTATTTACGTATGTGAAACTCAGTATGCAGATTCCTCTAGGCAATATCTACAGTACTATGAAGTTTGGGTCAAACTGTCCCAATGGGGTCAGTTTGCGGAGGTCGCAGTCATTCACTGCGTTTACATGCACACTTTCGATCCGGATCGAAAGACCAGTTTCAAGTCAATCCTGCAAAAAGTGGCATGTAAACAGGCTTCAACACCCCGATCCGGATCGAGTTCAATCCAGTCGAAAGAGGTGGTTTGAAACCAGGGAAAGAGGTCAATCCACTAATGTGCATGTAAACACCCCGATGTGGATGGAGTTTAAATTTGCTGTTTGGTTAAAAGAAAAAATACACAAAATTTTAGCTAAAATAAGTTCTTGGTTGATTTACACCTCAACACAATTAATATCTATAAATAAATAAATGAATAAATTTTAAAATACATTGCATGGGTTAAGTTTTTTTTTTGTAAATTTTTTTATCAAAATGTCATATTTCCAAATTAAAATTTTTCAAAAATTATATTAAATTGGGGTTTTATATATATATTTTTATCAAAATGTAATTTAATAATTTTTATCAAATTATAATTATCAAATTAACTTTTATGTTTATATCAAAAATTTCAATTTAACAATTTCTACTTTATTAAATTATAATTTGATAATTATTTATAATTATTTTAATTGTAATTTGATAATTTTTATAATTTAATAAAATTAAAATAAACTATTAAATTGAAGTTTTTGATATAAATCTAAAAATTAATTTGATAAAAATCTATTAAAATTATATTTTGATAAAAATAAGTATAAAAAAACTTAAACATGCAAATGCATTTTAAAAGTTATTAAGGAATGTTATTATTTTAAAATGCATTTTAAAAGTTATTTTAAAAGTTATTATTTTGAGGTGTAAATAAATCAAAAACTTGATCTAGTTAACATTATAAATAGGACCTTATAAATAACCTCAAGCTTTTTATTTATATACAGAAAATTTTAATCGAAAACAAAATTTAAAGGAAAAATCAATAATTACAAAATTTGTTGATTGTCAATTATATTTCCAGACGATAATAATGAGAAAAAAGTTTTTAAAATTGTATTACAGCCGTATTTTAGTGGAAGCGTAATGCAAGTGATAAGGCAGACTGAACCAACAATGGCGGATTCTGTAGCAGATGACAAATTCTGGCCTATTTCCTAATCTATAGCTTTACCCACAGGGCTTCTTATTGGACTCGATCCGGATCGACTTAGATGCATGTAAACGCGAGGTAGTTTTGGATTAGCTCAAGTCGATCCGGATCGAAACGTGCATGTAAACGTAGTGATTAGGTTTTTAGAACTATGGCATTTCATATATCACTTCGATCGGAAATGATGAGAAAGGAAAGAAGATAGAACTCATTTACATTTTCTATATACTACGTTCGAGAGAATCAAATTTTTGATTAAAAAATTGGGAGTGGGGGGGTTAAAAAGTGCAAATAAAAGGGTAAAAATAGATGATGACCTTCGTCGGCAGGATTAAATTCTTGTTCTCACAGTCTTTCCTTCTTCCATTACAGGTGCACTTGAACGTAATTAAAATATCTGTACCTTGAAGCACGGGGGCTACCGCGCAGCTGTTGCCCGCAAGCTCGGTGAGGAAGGTCCATCAGTGCTTTTGATCGCATGTTTTTTATTCAAAAAGATCAGGTCTTTTTTGATCGAAAGACTACCGTTGTTCGAAAATTAATCAGGATGTCTTCCCTTATGCCTGGATATTGGATAAATATATAATGAAATTTTTATTATTATTTTTAACTTGGTTATTTTATGCATTGTTAGGTCAGGTGAAAGCTTAAGCGTTGAAAAAATTTTAAAGCGTTGTGACGATTGACATGCTCTTATTTCAATAATTTTCTTAAGTATCTAACTTACACCTGTCAGTTAGATGCTATCATCTTGAACCTGTAAGCAAATATTTTAGATGGTATTTATTATTCGAATCATAATAATAATTATATGAATGAGATTGGAACGAGAGTCTACGAGATTTCTTCAGTAAAAAGCACGTTGAACGAGCTTGCAATAAAAATTTAATGAAGCAAGTGGGACTCTGTAGAAGCATGGGACTCTGTAGAAGCAAGTGGTAGAACACTGACTCACTTAACTTCACTGAAGCTCGAATGAAAAATACAAAAGATGAGCATGATGATGAAATTGTGGCTTTTAAAGCAAAAGGAAAAACTTATGATACTTAAAGTTCCAAACTTCTGCGCGGGTTGCAGACCGCGTTATTGAACGGATAGTGATGAAAGTTTGTGTACATGCTATGCAGAGCATGGGGAAGAGAATTCCAATGGAAAATTTTTTAGTGCATACGGTGCCACTATGGTTAAAAGTGGCGCCGTAATCAAAAGCGCAGTTAGCATATCTTCAAGTTTCAAAGAACTACCCAGTGATCGTGGTACTGTTGAAGAGGAGTGGCAATTGTTTAAAACTGCTGTGATTACTTCGGCTGCATTGTGCTGTGGTCGTAAGCGGCTGAGTGTGGCGCAGGGCAGTGAGAAAAGGACTGCAACCACTTCGAATTCGTAACCTAATTGTTCAAAGGAATAAAACCCGATTACTTTGGCTCAAGATAAATACTAAAGTCTAAAGCGAAGAGTCCATGAGGTGATGTAGAGATAAAGTTAAAAGCTTGATTGAGCGGCGACAACTTCTTCGATTGGGCTTACCTCCCGCATTTTACTGCCGCTGATCGTCATAGTTTGGGTTTCTCTTGAGGCAAGTTTTACCTCAAAGAACTGCTTATAACTTTAATTTATTTATCAGCATTCTTATTGCTGTCGATTCGTAGACACAAGATGTAGAGTTCGAAACATTGGCGCTAGCAATATTGGGAGCTTAGAGGTTTTCAATAAGCTCTATGGTAAAAATTTCACCCATAGCCTTGCCTTTTATTTAATACCGCCATTGGGAAAATATGAAACGATAATTTTATGTTCCTTGCTGGTCTTATTAAAGCCAAGACGGCACCGCGTAAAACGCGTGAGATTGAATAAGCGGTGAAGCGATGAAAAGCCATGACTGACACCGAGGTTTTCGCATTTGTGTTATGAAAAATTCATGCCCAATAGCCCATAAAGATATTTAAAGAATGTTTTAACTCATTTTTTTATGTTTTACAATAAGGATGCAATGAGCGAGCACTGATGCAATTGGAGAGCAGCACTATTAATTCTTTTTATTCTTTAAACCTCATTTACCTCATTATTAATAATTTTCTAATTTTTATGTAGTGTACAGAGCAGGAAATTATCTATTAAACATACGCTTTCATAATATGGCATGACTTCTGCTAGATAAAATATGAAAATATACAATTGTGGAATACAGAAATGCAAAAAAATATACACTACAGAAAGTAAAGCAACACCATAAAAAATGGTTCGATTAGACAAATCTTTGACTCAGGTAAAGAATAAGGCTTTCAGTAAACAATGTTTATTTCAAATAATTACTCATTCTCAGTAGCTGAATATACAGGCAGTTTATTAGGTAATAAGCCCGACATGTTGAGCGATATATTCGTTTACGTGGCATGGCACCTAATCAATCAGTTCTTGAATACTGTTCTTAGCTATGATGATCAATGTAGTAATTGTCCAGAGTTCATCGAGGTTGTTGGGATATATAAATTCCTAATCCAATCGCATCTGACAGATTCTCAATTGGAGAGGAGTCTGGAGATTATTGGGTAAGGAATCATTTTTCAAAGTATGCCTGCACTACATGTACCCGTGCGTTGTCATCCTGAAAAATGGCACTTGATATGCCTTAACGTAATCGCCCATATCACCTCATCAACATATCCCGTTCTTTCAGAGGGGCCTTTACTATAAGCGGCCGGTTGATGTAGTTGATAGCACCCCAAATCATGACTTCACGTTAACGAATAACGCTAAAATGGCAGAAGGTTCAACCCGAATGTCACGTCCCACCTAGATTTGTGTTCAGTGATCATCATTGCTAAGACAGAAGCGAGATTCGTCGCTGAACACCACAGTATAGTATTTGTCACGCCAGATACTCTACTGCGACATCACTGCAAGAAAGAATGACGATGATAAGAGCAGTGTTCGCAAAGGTTAACTTGCCCGCGAAATCAATCACCTGCCCCCCTCCTCTATTTATTGCACTTTATAATGACTTCATTAATCGAAGACTGTAAAAATCCGCATAACTTGTTTTACAAAACATCCTAAAATTTGCATGTGTTTTAGGCCATTTAAAAAGTTTGTGTCTTTGTGTCTTTTCAGTGATACATTTGCACTCACATATACAGGGTGAATACAAGTCTGAACCCCCCTTTTATTTTTTGAACCGAAGCAGATATGTCAGTTTTGATGAATCCAATGAATAGGAAGTTGTGGGTGGCCTATCCCATGGTGCGCTTTTCATCATCCCAAATATGCAAATTAGGACACATTCAAAATTTATCTCAAAAACCGTAAGGGTGCTTACTGTCGCCCCTCTTGTTCATTATCTTTATGGACTGAATAGACAGGGGCAGCCGAGGCGATGAGCATGTTTGTGTGGGCGACTACTGGTGGAGAGGTTGCTCTTTGCTGACGACCTTGTCCTCCTTGGCTCTTCTCGCACGAGCCTTCAGCATGCACTAGACCGGTTTGCAGCCAAATGTGAAGAAGCTGGGATGAAGATCAGTGTGGCTAAAACCGAGGTTCTGGTCCTTTCAAGACAGCCTGCTCAGTGCGCTCTCCATGTAAGGGGAGCCTCATTAAGACAGGTGGAGAAATTCAAGTATCTCGGGATTGCATTCACGAGTGATGGTCGGCAGGAGAAAGAATTGGATGCTCGGATCGGTGCAGCAAGCTGTGTCAGACGTGAACTGTGGCGATCCGTGGTAACGAAACGAGAGCTGGGTAACAAAGCCAAGCTCTCCGTCTTCAAATCTATCTTTGTCCCCATTCTCACCTATGGTCATGAGGCTTGGGTAATGACCGAAAGAGTGCGATCGCGGGTACAAGCGGCCGAACTGAGATTTCTGAGAGGTGTGGCAAGTATTAACCTACTAGATAGAGTGCACAGCAGCACAATAAGGGAGTCTTTAGGTGTTGAACCGCTACTTCTCCGCATTGAAAGTTCTCAGTTGCTCTTGTATGGCCACGTGATACGCATGCCGCAAACTGGTCTTCCTAGGCAGTTGTTTTTTTCCAAGCCGGTGGGTAAGAGACCAAGGGGGGTTCGAGTGGCTAGACTACATGGAGAATCTGGGTTCGAGTCGCTTGGATATTACCAGGGAGGACATGCGCCTGATGGCGGAAGATCGCGATCGCTGGAGATCCTCCATAGGGCTGCTGCCCCCGCGAACCTAACGGATAAGCGGGTTTGAAAAGTAAGTAAGTAAGTAAACCGTAAGGGATAGAGAAAAAAACCCAATTGCAAACTTGTTCAACATAAAAAAACAAACAAAACAAAAAAAAAATCCAAATCGGACCAACCAATCACCCACAATCACATTGAAGCAGAAGATCATGTTGACCATTTCCGGAACAGTGTAGCTTGCCATCCTGGAATTGTTCTGTCTTCTGTGTGCTGAAACATGCCTGTTATTTGCTTTTCCGCATGAAAGTGAATGTGAGTATTGTAATTTATATTAAATTTTTGATTTGCATGCTTTACATGGTGGAAATATCAACATTCAGTTTTCCTTGTGCCGTGTGACTGTTTGTAAGCTACAAAGAGTTCACCACGTGATTGTGGGTGATTGGTTGGTCCGATTTGGATGATTTTTATTTGTTTTGTTTGTTTTCTTATGCTGAAGAAGTTTGCAATTGGGTTTTTTTCTCTATCCCTTACGGTTTTTGAGATAAATTTTGAATGTGTCCTAATTTGCATATTTGGGATGATGAAAAGTGCACCATGGGATAGGCCTCCCACAACTTCCTATTCATTGGATTCATCAAAATTAACATATCTGCTTCGGTTCAAAAAATAAAAGGGGGATTCAGACTTTTGTACTCACCCTGTATTATAAGGACATTCAATTTATTCATCAAAATAACCCTCCTCATAATCAATAATATATTTGCAACAGATTGGTATTGTGTAAATCCTGTGTCAAAAGTAGAAGTCTTTGGTTTTGGGTTAAAAGGTCCTGTATCTATATTTCGAGGACATGATGATTTCTAAACTATCATGTGCGCACTCAGTGATTTACACAGATGATAATTTGTGGGAGAGATGTCAGGCGAGTACGGAGGAAGAGGCAAAGCTTCCCATCAAAGCTGTGTGTGGTCTTGAATTGTCCTGTAGCAGTAAGGATCCTTTGCGATTTACCAATGCAGGTTGTTGCTGGAGGAGTTTCTTATGAGCATATCAGGATTCACTACTCCAGCTGTTGTCCAGAAAGTCAGCAACATTTTCTTTGGGTGTAGTCCTGCTTTGAGATCTTTCTAAGAGGTTCCCTAATGATAACCAATTGTATTCCTGATGAGGATGCAAATCATGTAGTAAGAAGCCATTTCTGCCAAGGGTGCAATGGTGCTATTCATTTTCAAAGACCACGGTGCGTATAGACACAAGAAACTTTTTAAATGACCTGATATTACGAATACGTATATTATGCATTTAATTAACTACTGAACAACATTAAATGTTTGCTTTAATTTTTTCTATTCGCTTTGGAAATCGTGTTAAAAGAAAAAAAAAATTATTTGGTTAAGAAAAGAAAAGGTAAGGAAAGATTTTCTTTGCCTTCTTTCCTTTTGTGCACGAATCCTTATTTACTTCTATTTAATCTAGGAAATTGAGGGAGGCGAAGCAATAGAAAGGGCCACCTTCTCTCCTGATTCCTTTTCTTCAACTACAATGGAATTCAATTACGACTTTAACTGAAATGAAATTCCCTTAACGAAGCTGTAATGGTGATATTTTGTAACATCTTTTATTTATTTTTTGTAATTCTTTTGAAATCTCCTTTGAATGTGTACAAATACTCTTTTTCCTTTCCCCCTTCTCCTTCACAAAGTTCTCGTCTTCATTTATTATTGAATAGAAAGAAAATAGGGAACGCAAGCGAATTAAAAAGGAATCGGCATGACTAAGCTTGTTTTCTAATGTTAAATCCGATTTATGACCTGAAAGGAAAAATTTCAAGAGAGGCATTTGAAACTATTATTCTTTTTAAGATGGTCTTCATAAATAATTCTAGAAAAAAAAAAATTGCTACAGAAAAAATAGAATGAATTGCATCTCGAATAGTAGAGTCGATCAGAGATTCTAGACATACGGTCTTTGTAACTGAAATTTAATTATCCCTAGAGTACTCCAGAAAACATTATTAGATTATATCCCTTTCTTTTGAAAACATTTATAAGATTTGATTCTCTTTTAAAAATCTCTTCAGGAAATCTTAATCTCTTAGCACATAAACATAGAAGAGACTATGATCAACAGCACATGGTCTCATATGATATGTACAGAAAATATTAAAAAATATTAACTTTACACTGTGGATGCTTGACTGCAAGAAGACATACAGAAGAGAAACTGCTAATCGGGCCTTATTCTGTATGTCTTCTTGAAAACAAAAACATGGGGAAAACTGAAGTTAACATTCATCACTTCCGTTTCCACTCCCTAGACACCTCAGAAAGCTCTTAATTCTACACGATTTACTAATTCCACTCTCCCGTACATACCAGAAAATGATGAAATTTGTTAAGTAAATGAAACTTTAGAAAGTGAAAATTCCATTAAAACTTTAATAATAAAACATATATAAATATTTTGAGGGAAATTACCAGGTAACCACAAAAGTTCTTGCAGTTTTTAATTCCGGAAAACAAAATGATGTACCCAAAAGTAGCGTATCGCTAGTCCCCAAAGTAATCCCCATTGGCATCTAGCACCTTCTGCCAACATGTCTCCAGTTGATCAATCCCCTGGCTGTAAAATTTGCCGGTCTTGGACTCTAAGAAGTCCGTGAGTGCCTTTCGCAGGTCTGTACCATTAATGTAGGGTTTTCCACGAAGATGGTTGTCCAGAGAGTAAGATCTGGTGAGTAAGGTGGATGACACAAAGTTTCCCAGCCAAGCCGCTCTATGGTTTCCCTGGCAACGTGCGCCACATGTGGCCGGGCATTGTCATGAAGGAAGAGTACCCCTTTGCGATTCACCAATGCTGGCTCCTTCTGCTGCAATGCCTGTTGCACACGTTCCAACTGCTGGGAATACAGGTCCCCAGTGATGGTTTGGCCAGTTGATAGCAGTCGTAGTGAACCATTTGGCGTCTAGTCCACCAGACACAGAGCATGATCTTGCGTGGGTGTAGGGGTGTCTTTGAGGTGTGAGGCATAGTGTTCCAGGGTGACAACCAATATTTGGAACGCTTAGGAGTAACATACAGGACTCACTTTTCGTCACTGGTAAGTATTCGATTAAATATGGGTGCGTTACGATGTCGAGAAAGCAACGACATGCAGGCTGTCACTCGTTGATTCTTGTTGGGTTCCGACAATATATGGGGTACCCATTTTCTCAACTTGTACGTCTTTCCTAGGCTGTGCAGGTGACGTCTAACTGTTTCATCAGAAACCTGATACCATACTGTACACTCATTTGCATATCTTCTATCACTTCCTTTTATGGCAACATAAAAACGGCAAGAACTTTTGTGGTTAACGGGTTTAACTTGCGATTGGCTATAAAACTTAAGAAGGAGTTTAATCTTTACGTTAGTTAATTTACCAGTATGGTTAGCTCGCCCGTAAGAAACATTCACTCGTTGAAAGATTAGCTGTACTTACGCTATTCTACAAATTTTGTAAAGTTGATTGTAATGGTGCAAAGAATATGATTTCTTTATATTTTCGGGGTCACTGAACATGAAAATGGTGCTTAAATTGATTGATTAGCTCTTGTTTTCGAGATAACAGTACTTATTACATGTCACTTCTCCGCATCTACAGCAGAATTTGTCGGGTTGTTTACACACTGCTGGGGCATTTTTCTACTTGTTCATAAGAGCAGAATGTCAGTTGAAATTCCTTGCACATCAATACAACCACTGTCATCCGTCACTTCATAAGAACTGAAAACTCATTCAGGCAACACCATCACTGATCACGTGAGAAACCCGCTAGAACATGCAGAAACAAAGCCGATCACGTAACGACACACTGCTATGAGAATACTGCCGACACTGTAAATGTGGGCACCCAATATCTAGTAGAAATCTCCCTAATTTGAGGTCAGGTCATGGCGTAAACTAGAGCTAAACTAGAAATTTTCGCACTGCAGCAAATTCGAATTCGATCACCTCCTAATTAGTCAAAACTAGCAACTTTCATTTCCATATTTTGTGCTGTACAGTGTTATGTAGCAATCATCATTTCGTAAAAGCGAATTTGAAACAAATATGTGTAGCAATATATCGGACGCCATATAGATTAAGGGCTAACCTAAATACTAACTTAAGACTAACACAACAGAAATGTAAAGCAAATATTATTGATGCAATTGATGAGAATTGTGATGTCTGACGTTGGTTCGTAATCCGTTGGTCAAAATATATGCATTCTAATGCGGGTGTGGAGGTATTGAAAAATCTGATTTGAGCTCCTTCACTCTCTATCCTTCTTCAACGATCTTGTTGCTTCAAGAAGAATTTTCTAGAATTTTTTTGTGGAAATATCTAAAAGCACACTGTCACAGGCAGCTGAATCTCTTTTATTATGCTAAAAGACTTCTCTTTCATGGCATGTTAACCAAAGGATATAGCCAAAAACCGCATTGGTATCTTCCCGTTTCAATAAGACGGTTGAAGGCAGAAAGCATTTCGTTTAAAAAATTCTCGAGTGGTGATCAAAGTTTGACATGACCTATTTTTGTGGTTAAGACATAAATTACAGATGACAGATGTTACAGATGACTATCCTAATGTATGGATGTATTTTTCAATTTCTATTCAATGATCACGGCAAAAATGGAACTCCAGGACTGTCTCTTGCAGGGAATTCTTTTTTTATAATGATTTGTTGTAGAGATGCCAAAAGAAGCCCAACCAATCTTAGCATATCTTCTATTAATATCAAAAATACCATAAATGTTTTTATATTTCTATTTTATCAAAAATATTAGAATTTTCAAAAAGTAGACAACCAGTTACTTGTATATACTTTTTAGCACATTTTCGTAGAAAAAGTGCTTATGTGATCGGTTTGTCCAGACGTCCGTCCCTTCGTCTATAGACACAATTCAACAATGCATTGCGTTGCAATGAGGAGGGTGGGCGTAGTGAATTTTTGGAAGAGACAAATCATCCTCACATTGCGAAAACGTTGTTGCGCGTACAGGATGCACATGATAGACGATTATAGAAAAGGAAGATCGGTGCCGATTGCCTAAAACAATAGGGTTTCTTTATCAATAAGCAGCTTATTTAGTACCATTACTTGAAAACGAATTAATCTTTTGACGTTCTGTTTTCATCAGTCGATAAATATGGAACAGAGCACGTTCGAGGGCGAGGTAATCGGAATTGGTACGATATGGCTCGTATTGTAATGGTTCCTTACAAATTTTCAGTGCGAAATTATGACATGTAATATATTAAACAACTCGTAACGACGTGTCATGAATGAATGAAATGAGTAATTAATAATACTCGGAATTGGTATAGCAGTAAGTATTCAATGGCACCATAATTAACAAATATTATTTTTTCATTCAACTACAGAGGTTGAGTCAAAAGTAGCAACCGATTCGGGAGGGGGGTTAGAGTTTGACGAATTCGCAGACATTTACCATAAGGGTATATCACAGTTTATCGATATCGCACTATATCGCAATAGACCGGTTTGCAGCGAAATGTGAAGAGGCTGGGATGAACATCAGTGTGGCTAAGACTGAGGTTCTGGTCCTTTCAAGACAGCCTGCTCAATGCGCTCTCCATGTTAGGGGAGCCCTATTGAGACAGTTGGAGAAGTTCGAGTATCTCGGGATTGCATTCACGAGTGATGGGCGGCAGGAATAGGAGTTAGATGCTCGGATCGGTGCAGCAAACTGTGTCAGACGTGAACTGTGACGATCCGTGGTAACAAAACGCGAGCTGGGAAACGAAGCCAAGCTCTCCGTCTTCAAATCTATCTTTGTCCCCATTCTCACCTATGGTCATGAGTCTTGGGTGATGACCGAAAGAGTGCGATCGCGGGTACAAGCGGCCGAAATGAGATTTCTAAGAGGGGTGGCAGGTATTACCCTACTAGATAGAGTGCACAGCAGCACAATCAGGGAGTCATTAGATGTTGAGTCGCTACTTCTCCGCATTGAGAGTTCTCAGTTGCGCTGGTATGGCCACGTTGTACGGATGCCGCAAACTGGCCTTCCTAGACAATTATTTTCCAAGCCAGTGGGTAAGAGCCCAAGGGGGTCGGCCTAGAACCAAGGCTAGACTACATAGAAAATCTGGGTTCGAGTCGCTTGGAGGACATGCGCCTGATGGCGGAAGATCGCGATCGCTGTAGATCCTCCATAGGGCTGCTGCACCCGCGACCGTAACGGATAAGCGGGTTTGAAAAGTAAGTAAGTAAGTAAGTAAGCAAGCATGAAAAGAATAAAAAGATGCAAACAGAATGTACAGCAACATAACCATGGAAAAAAGAATGCGATAGTCTTTTATCGTTGGGAAAAGTATGCACTGTAAACAGCAAAACAGCACAAAATATTAATTAAGAACAACACAGTCCCTTTACCTTGATGATTACTTTCATCCTTCGTGGCATGGATGGAAAAAGTTTAGAGCAAGTCTTAATTGATGTTTCCCCAACTTTCCCGTACTGCGGCTGTCAACTCGTTCTTCTTTGTTATTTTGTGCAAAACAACGTCATCGGAATGACCGAAATAATATTCCCATGTTGGCAGCGGAAAGGTGTCCAATATATCGATGTTGACGGTGCCATTTAAAATGTACAGTTTTCCTGGACTTGCGAATGTTATGCACCCCCAAATCATTATACAGTACGACATAAGCAAATCGGATGAAACGTCTCTTTTCTTCTCCACACATGCATACCATTACTTTCACCATTATCTACACATATCCTACATTCGTCACTAAAAATCACATGTTGCCAATGTTGCACAGTCAGTTAAATATGGTCTTTTGCCCATTTCAAGCGTTTACACCGATGATCTTTCGTTAGTAGCGGTTTTTTTTCTAACCTTTCAAATGGTTCGTGAAGTCAGATCACAGACATCGAGCACTTTTTTTCACGCGATCTTTATCTCTTGGGTTGTGGCCTTGCGCATCCTCTTACAGATGAGGACCAGTTTTCTATCAGTAGATGCTGTAGTTTTCCTTGGTCTTCGATCCTCTTTAAATTACGTACATTGCCGGTAGTTTTAAATCGCTGCCACATCCGTGATATCGTGTTCTGTGAGCATCCTAAGAGATCTACTACTTGAACTTGCGTCCTGCCTTCTTTTAATAGACGATTGATACAACTCTTTAGATAGAACCATTGCTGTGCTCATTCTCAGGGTATCTTGAATGTTGTATAGGAATAAATTATGTTGCATAAAATTTATCATTCCTAAAACAGAAATTCTCTGATTGGCTTAATTAAATGCTGCTATCAATGAAATATCGCATACTTTTTTTTCCCACGCAAACGGAGTATCGAATTGTTTTTTTTTCCCATAGGTGAAGTTGTCTATCGTGCATTTTCACATACATTGTTTCCTTTTGGTCATATACTTAACCGCATATTAAAAGATCAAAATGTGCTCTTTACCATACTCTTGGCCATTTTTAGACGAGTTCATTATTTCTATTCGAAGTCTGGAGAGGTTTGCGGGAAAAGTGTATGGGGAAAAAGTATCGATTATTTATTGCCAGGAGTTATACAGGGTGTTTACGAACTCTGTGTACAAACTATTACGAGTGATAGAGGACCTTATTTTGAAAATATTTTGCCAAGAAACTGGGAATCGCAAATGCATCTTTAAAACATAAAAATTTTTCAAACATCATATATACAACGGGTGTCTGAAACTTTCTCGTTATTATTCTAAAGTGATGATTTGATAATTTCCATATAAATTAGTCATGTACAGAAAGTATATTTGACCACACTCGGAAGTAAAACTCACTTCTTGTAGCCCAAAAGTTGGAGACTCTAAAGGGTCAAACACATCTACACGGATTTCACGCGACAGGTTGTCGTGCGCGACTTAAGCGACAACTTATTATCTTTTACGAACTAGTCGAACAACTCATGCGAACGATACGCGTGACTTTAAGCTCGTCCGACTTTCTTCCGCACGAAACAAACGAACCACCAATCACATTGCTCGCTTCTGCCACGTCATCATTTGCTTTCGAGTTTCGATAACAAATTAAAAAATGGAGGCCTGTTCAGTCGAAGCGAGAGCTGAAGATGAAATGAGAGCTTTCAAGGAAGAGTTAATTATAGATGTGCAGAAATATTAATAATAATAATAATAATCTCTGCTGCTTTAAAAGCAATTCTCACCTCTTCAAAGCATTGGAACCCATTTTTTCCACAGAAAAGTAGATCGCTTCCTGTGTTGTAAGCACGTTCAGTCGGATGAATTCCGCGCAAGTGTGTCTAATCTTGTCGCACGCGTCGTGCGCATTTTTTGCCGGATGAAATCTGTGCGCGCAGTTTCAGTGTAGATGTGTTTGAGCCTTTACGTTTCCCGTTACTTTCTCTCTTTTCCACTATTTCAGGAAGGGCTACATTCCAAAATTTTCCCAGTGATCATAATTAAAACAGTCGGGTTAGAAAAAGCATCCATTCGCCATGAGATCGGAACATCAAAAAACTTTTGTGTTTCTTCTTCTCTCCTTTCAATTCAAAAATACATTGCCGTAGATTTTTATTTTATTACTTTAGCAAGTTTTCATTATAGGGAGATCGAAATCGAATTCGCTATATAAGCGACGACATTCACAGTTTGGGATAATCACTTTCAATCAACAGGCACACAAACGTTTCACATTAGCTTGATCGGGAATAAACGTAACTTATTTCTTTTCCACAAAACTAATTACCTCAACTGACACGAATAATGGACCTCCTTATAAAAATCACATGGGACTGAGAAAGACTATCCAGAACTTCAAAGAGAAAGAAATCTAAAGCCAGATATTTTTTCATTCACTTGCTCTTTTCTCCAGTAGCTCTTGTTTATTTTTATTAGTCATCTCATTGAACAAAATAGGGCGCTATAGTGAGTGAGTGAGTGAGTGTTGTGTGCGTGTCTTTTTGTTGTATCTGTTTATTGAACTGACGCTAATTCGCTCACTGCGTTTGTTCGTTTGTTTATTCTCGTCATCTGGCCGCTTCCATTTGCAATACCACTAAGCGACAGTGAGGCGATACCACTACGCGTCATCGCTCGACGAAACTGAGTCACGTCTATGGGATTAGCATTCGAGAAGGCGATCGACATCACAGCCAATGTGCTTATTGCAAATTAGAGGATGGAGTTTTGTATTAATGCAGTTTGGAATGATCTCGAAAACATAATTTAAAGAAAATATAATCTATCGTCACGTTAAGTTAGTTTGAGCATTTGAAGATATACGAGGATTGCTCAGAAGATTAATGCCCACATTTTCCCCTCAGCCAATCATAAAGATAGAAAAGTGAATTACGCATGCTGCAAATTTGAGGCTTCCCGTGTTTATTTGTGGAATTGCATAGGATTTCGACAGATAGCGCATCTCTAATGATCGGTTAAATTGGCTTCTGTGAACAAATCGCGTTACAAACAACGACCCGTAATTGAATTCTGGATTGCATAGATCACTCACAAACGTTTGTGTTCTCTATATGGAAGTTGAGTCGATAGCAGCATCGTTCAATATTAGTTCAGAGTTTAAAGCTTCAGGAAGTTGACAAACGGAGGTGCTTGATCATTATCTACCTGGCCTACTATCGTACATACCAACCCAAATATGTTGAATCGCTCAAATAGGCCTTACAAGAATTCATCTGGGATGTTGCTCCAAACTGCAATGCACGTTCTGACAGAAGTTCTGAAATCTCTAGAATACAATCGTGTTGGATTGTGCTACCTTGTCTACTAGGATTCCCCTGATTTTCATCTTTGTGGTCCATTTAAAAATCACTGTGCAGGACCATTCCTCGTTTATCTTCTTGTCGATCATCTTGAAATATTCACTCGGTTATTTCTGGTGTCAGTCACATTCGTCGCTAACTTTGTAATAAATAAACACACCGTATTTAATCATCTTTGCACGTCATTGAAATTATAATTAATCCAAATAATACAGTAAATTTAACATTATTAACACTGCACTGCAGCAAGACCACGAAACAGTGTTCCTCGTCTGCAGTTGATTCTTTATAAAGATGAGTAGGAAATAGAGCTTATGTTCAAAGTTATTTTTATTTAATTTAGATGTAAATTTTTTCCCTTATTATTTCATTAAATAGTTGACTCTGCTGTGGATACATTATTCTATTTTTCTTTAATGAGTATATTAATTTAAATATGAAAGATTTTTGTTCATTTTCACTATCAGATGATTAAAAAATGATTAAAAGATTATGTTCGTGTGTCGTTTAATGCAACTTAAATTTGCTTATTTCAGTACCAGGAAGACTCTTGACGCCTCTCGTGGAGTTAAGAAAAAGAAACACGGCTTTAAAGATTTAAAAGTAAAAATTATCGTGAAGTTAATTTACAGAGAAAACGGTAAACAGATAAATCACGCGCTGATGGGAACGTGAAATTTTTGTTGCGAAGATTCTCCGCTGCCAAATCGCTTAAACTCTCCATAAGGCGAACGTTGAACTGAACTTTTATGTTCGAATATGAAATGCTTGAGCGACCATAAGCGGTTAATTGCCGAAAAATTTGGAATAAAATCCAATGCTGCAGCAACTCGACGTTAAGGATTTTTTTTTTCTGTTTGGCTTTCCTCGAAAGACTATAGCCGTGGCAAAGTTATCGATTTGTAGTTATTGTGAAAGAAGAATCAATTCCTCTATGATAATTACACCATTTGAGTAAACATTTCATTCGTAGAATGAAAGTCTCTCTTTTAAATAAAATTAAAATTAAAATTTTACTTTAATAGCGATTATGAAAATAAATTGCAAAATGATGTCATATTTCGTGGTTTTAAACCAATTACTTAACCATAATTGGAACTCGATGATTTTATTAAAAGGAATGATGATTATAATTAATATTGGATTATATTAATATTTGGCCTTAAAATTTTTATTGGTAATGTTATCTATTTGGCGATCGATTTGAACGTATTATGTATCAATCTTTCAATTTACGTAAATTTGTGTATGTGAATGGAGTGGCCCTTTAAATGTTTGAATATAAAATCCTCATCAAATTTCACTCATGATTTTGACACTGAATCAAAATCGACGTTTTCGAATTTATTAATTACATGCTTTTTTATATTCGTTCATGACACGTTGTTACGAATTGTTTGATATCTCACATGCCATGTCTTAGCATTGAAAATTTCCAATGGTAGGAGTTTTAAATGTTTTTCGCAAAAATTATAGATTCGAAAAGCTGGGAATTTAGCGGCTAATATTTATATTGTTAAAATTAGTTTTTAGCTTGAAAGCTTTGTTTTATAAGGAGATTTAAAGATATCACGACTTTGAAAGAAATTCATTAATATACTGTATTATTCTCTGAGAAAAACAGTAGAAGCCTCTTCATGTTATTCAATAGGAAAGTTAATGTCTCCTTTTATTTAAAAAAATGTTGTGCTTCATCACAGAAATCATATTACAACCAAAGAAAAAAAAAAATCAAAATTAATTAAGAGTTACTGTATGCGGGCTCGTTCAATGCCTTCAAAGGTGCTGACTTAAAACGGTAATACAAACGGCTGCCTTTTGACCTGATATTTCCATTATTACATTTGGGCTACCTTTCGACCTGATAAAAATATTTCTATTATATTAAATAATTGAGCTTGAGGTCGGCGATGACGTTTCTTGATAAAATGGGTCAACGAGATTCTACTCAACTCCTGAAAATATTAATTTTGACCCATATGTCTAACTCAACCACTTAAAAGTTATAATAAAATAATTTTTATTTGGACAATGCTTTCGATAAGCTTTATATTTTCGATGGAGTTAAAATCAGCAATCCTAAGAACCATGACACCAATTTCGGCGGACAGTGAAATAGACGCTTTCAGTACGTTACTCAGTTCAAACTCAAGGTAGCAGTTCAAACTTCCTACATTTTAACAGAAAGTATGAATAGTAAGAAAATGAGGCCATAGCACGATTGCCTCAAAAATTTTATTTATCATGCTGATAAATCTCAACAAGTGTACTCTTGGTAAAACGAACAATATCCAACTGCAGAGAATACTTCCAAGGCACGGATAAAAGGTAATGAAGAAAAAGCTGGATTTAAATAAGGGAACTGCAATTGTAAGTAACAAGTGGCCGTTGAATGTTTTAGGGGAGTGTTTTGTAGACACTTTAAACGCCAATAATGGCAGGCCTTTCTGTGATATTAATTATAATGAAGTAGAACAAACGACGGAAGAGTTGGTGGTGTTGGAATCCGTATTCATAAGAAATGGAAAAATTAAATCATTGAGCTTGATAGTGCCACCGACAGAATTGCAAGATTGGCTATCCAATTGTGGAGAAGATACAAGTTACTGACCTTACAGGTCTATGCACCAACCACAAGCCGAAATTTCTCAAATCATATCCTAATTTGTTTTCCCATCTGTATAGTTTCTTGGCATTGAAATATTTGTGATTTTGACTTTGTTTCTATTTCCAAGGTGCTGTTTGTACAGACTGCTGTGCAGTCGCCATTTCGCTTTATGTAATTAGGTCAATTTTAAAATCAAGAAATAAAATGTCTTTCAACTTAATGTTAATTGCAATTCATAAATTTATCGCCACCTGTTTGCAATAGTTGAGTAAAATGTGGGAAGTTTGAACGTGACACCTTGTATTACAGATATAAGTAAGTACATTAGATAACGTCGTAGTGAATGGAACAGCAAATATTATAAGTGTCTTACATCCCCAAATAAATAAGGTACAACAAATCAAACCCAACTTTACTTAAATGACCCCCAACAGTCAATACAGTATGTCTGGGTCATTACTGCACTTTCATATTAGAGCAGGTGACTTAATCCCGATGCATGGTACACAACATACATTGCGTAACCCAAAATTCTATGCTGAGAAATAATTGACTCAGAGGTAGTGCAACATGTGCTAACCTTGTAATCTCTACCTTCTTCCAGTACAGTTTTAACCGTGTTGTTCTTTGGGAAACGTTTGATGCAACACAAATCTAGTGACCTCCTATTGCGAATCAGGTGCCTTGCGTGAACTACTTTCATATCCTTGAATTGGACACCTTGTATTATTGCTCTGCCATCCTTTAGCCACCCTGTGATCATAAAGGGACCCAGAAGATTCATATGCTGAGCTTTCTTCTTAAGGACATCTGTTCCAGAAGACCCAAATTTCTCATTATCACACATACTTGACTTGCATAAAAGCATTTGGTTGGCCGTAGAGCAGTGAAAATTCATGTTACGCAATATATCTATCCCTAGTATACCATCATAAGGCCTTCCACGATGGGGGCAAACCAGGAATGGCTTATCCTTAAGGTATCTCTCTTGGATGAGGATAACCAACTTAACACCCTTTTCGGCATCCATTGTCTCTCCACTCACTCCCTTTATGTGTATCTCATGAGGTAATTGGTTGCAAATCTCCTCATCTATAAAGGAGACCTGCGAGCCTGTATCAACTAACATGCGGAGAGCCCTCCCTGTATCTAAACTCGTCGCAACCTATACATATTGTCCTCGTCGCAGTCCACCTCAATGGCATTGAAAGATGCTCTAGCGGTACCAGAATCTTGGCATCGGGCATATTCCTTTTCTTGGGACAGTTACGTGCAGTGTCCCTCTTCATTACAATGGAAACAGACAAGTTTTTTATAAGATGAGTCATCCGTTCTATATGGTGAACCACCCTGTGCATTCATCATCTTTCAATTCCCCCATCGACTTTCGAAGCTCATCAATTTGCCCCTGTAGGCTTGGTGCACCTTCCCTCTCTCTATTATTCGACCTAGGTGTAGAATTAAGTTTACCACGCCCTCAGATTTGTAATCAGATGACTTCTCGAACACACTCTTCAGCTGTTACACAGAATACGATTCTACCGAAGACTTAAGTCTTCATGTCTTCAGACTGTGTCGCTAGCTTAAGAGCATCTCTGCAATACTTAGGGGCAGCTACCATCAAGACCTTTTTGTGTGTTGAAAGGAAACTATTCCTAAATCGTTTTAGGAGTAATTCTTCCCTTTTACCTTCAAAGGTAGGATCGGAGTTCACCAATCAATCAACCGCCAATTCCAATCTATTGGCAAAGTCTGCCACAGTCTCTTTTCGTCCCTGCTCCACGTCATACAGCTCTTTGAGAAGGTCTCGTTCAACTTTCATCTTTTCAAACAGCTGCGACAACTTGCTGCCCAATACTTTATAATCATGGAGGTTAGCCTTTATCATCGTGGTCTTAATGTAATCATTCCAACCAGCTACTTGTCCAATATTTTCAACAATTGATAAAAATCCAGAAATGTTTATTCTTCCCTCCTCCCCAGTGAAAACAAGGATTGCCCCCGAAAATCCTGACACCATCTGGGCAGCTGCACCTCCACTGGTCGATGCCACTGTCTCATTCGTCTGTGTCCGTGGGGCCATTTTAAACAGGACAAGTAACAGTCACGTTTTAATCTAAAGTTATCAGGAAATTTATTCTATATATAATATACAATCAAAAGTCGTTTATCCTTGACTTATTCACTTTTTTATCCCAAGTTATTCAGTCGAGATCATTCAAACGGTTAATTCAACTGAGCCATGCAAAGTGAACAAAGACATATGAGTACTAGCTGTGTTCCTCATACTCATAGGGTATTAGGAATAAATTCCCAGTGGTGCCTCCATTGCGACGTTGGCCCCATGGGGGTTTTATTTTTCACCCGGAAATGGGGACAACCAGGAGAGATCTCAGATCCGTAACGAACAAAGAAATAAGTTCAATCCCAGTAAAGTTTCAACTTTGCATTTATTTTGGCTCCAAGAACTGAATTAGATTTACATAAAATCTTTATGAATGCTAACCCCTGGGTTTCCTTGAGAGAAAATGATATAGCTAATTCCCTGCCCTCCAGATATCCGACGCTTAGCAACCGGTATCCCCCGGCATCATGGCTGAAAGTATAATTACCAAATCCCTGGGGAAGAAAGTTCTAGCAGCTTATCTTTGAAGATCAATTATCTTTGAGGACCAATTAAGAGACAGTCACCAACAGCATCAACAGTACACGTTGCAAGCTATGCCGCATCCATCCTCACAGGGTCCATATCGAAATTGTTCTGAAAAGGCTTGAGAAAAACATCATAAGTATAATTATGCAATCTGTCAATAAACAAGGTCAATATGCAATAGAGAGAATGTAAATTTCTTATGTTCCTTTTTTATCCAGTACGCAATGAAAGGTTTTTAAGGCAATTACTTAACAGCATAACAGATCTTCTATTTAACCTTTGGCAGCTGAAATGTCTTCCAGGAGTTTATTTCAGATATTCAAAGACGCTCTGGCATTCTCTATGCCGTTGTGAATATCGTGAAGTCATGTAGTACCTTTTCTACGATGCGTTCTATCTCGCCCTTTTCTCTCAGCCCCAACATGGCCTGCTTCCTGCCTCCTGCTTCCCCGAGTAAAAAAACAAACTAAAACCAAAAAAGAATCGTTTCTTTTCACTGCCTCCTGCTTCCCAAATCTTCAACAATCGTTTCTTATCACTGTTCATTTTCTCAGAAGCCAAGCTTAACATCCGAACTTTTAACAGGAGATACATATAAGAATCCAAAATGCAACTTATTAATAAAGTAAAAGTACAATGCTATAAGAAGGCCACAACCTCTTACAAAGCAGAAGGCAAAAAAAAAAAAATCTATATATAAATACGGCAACACATTTTTTGTTATGCATTTTTACTTGTGTTAACGTGGACGAATACGCATGAAGCTTATATGGTTGGAAAGTTCCTGTGATCTAGATGTGCACAATATATTTTGTTTGCGTATTTGTTAACACAGGTAAAAAGCGTTTCAAAAAAGGTAGCATTAAGGAATAGGTTGTGCACCATATTTGTCAACGCATGTAGCATTGCTTTTTTATTGTTGTTTTTTAAATAATAAATATCAAATTAACTCACATCATTGTTGATGTTCATTTGAAACAATTTTAATTGTTGTGTTGTTGATGTTCATTTGAAAGCATTAGAAAACCGTATAACAAATACTCTGCAGCTTTTGAAAGTCAAGGAACTGATTTCAGAACCTGAAGGGTCCCCAAGTATAATATAGTATCTTTAATGTACCTATAGAAACAAGTGCTTAAAAATTGTCATTAACCAACTATTCAAAACATTTCTATAATTAGTAAGTAAGCATTTTATGTATTTTTCGTCGTTTTCCAAGCTACTTTAAGGTTTTTTCATACACTTTGAAAGTAATATTTTTAGTTAAAAATAAAATAAATACCAATTTTGAAGTTTTTGATTTTTATTTATTTTTTAAAAATTTTGTTAACACTCTTTCTTTAGTAACAAAAAAGTTATCGATTTTTGGTCCGAAACAGACCTTAATTTTCCACAGTGGGATGGGGGGAGAGACGCAGAGATAAGGAGGAACAATTTAGCTTAAATATAAATATTATATTTAGATAATAATTCGACAGATATATTATAAGATACCTTTAGATTGCTTTAAATATTATTCCGAGAAATTTTCAAAGTTATCATTGCGGTGAAACGAATCGGGAGTGTCAGAAATGTCATGCAAAGCATTTTGGATATTTATTATGTTATCTATTTTTGATTCTTCAAAGTTTATTAATAAGCAAGATTGTGGCTAGAACAATTACACATATATTTTTTTTCCTCAGAAATGTGATCGAATTTCGATCATTGGAGGATCCTAGTTAAAATAATTGATCCACTTATTGTGATAGCTCTACGACCTGTCATATATGCACTTTTGCTTACACGGCAGATATCAATCAGCTAATCAAACCTTTTCCAATTCGTTGGAGCGTGACGCTTTCATATCATTTACATTTACAGGAAGTGGAGGAACGAAAGCTTTGACTTTGACCGACACCCGTAAAAAAAAAGTCAAAAATGTTAAAAGTGAAGTTCTTAGGAACCAAACTGAGAGCCATGTTCTAGGCTAGTGGGCAGCCAACCTAGCGTCGCGGGAAATTTTCATCCAGATAATTTCGAATCGCTCTGTGCCAGTGAGGCGTAGATCCAACTAGCATGAGAACGATGTTGTTCACTGTCTGTTGGAGTTGCGGCATCAGCTACTCCCTTAATGTGGAGAGAGAAATTTTTCCAGTTACTGATTTTCTTGAAAAAAAGAATGGCTCGCACACTTGCTAACGCATAGGTGTGAACTATAATCATATAAACTTCAAAGTACGTCACTTTTGACCGTCTGCCTACTTAACGGGTTCGATTTTGAAATTATCAGCTTCTTTAATAGTAACCCATTATTATATAGATTCAAAGTTGATAGACTTTTTTAAGAAAATATGATGTAGATGTTTTGAAAAATTGCATTAATACACTTTATTGTATTTGATATATAGCAATAAAAGGAAATGGTGTCGTATGACTTAAAATCAATTCTGATCATATTTTCTAACGAAATGTCTTTTTACTTCCGGAAGACAATTTCATATATCAAAAGTGGGTTTTGTGACAAACATTTTAAAAATTATGATTTTCGTCTTCCGCTTAGTAAACCTTTGAAGTCCTAAAGTTATTTGAACAAATATTTTTGTGATCTCGAGAGGCTATTAATAATCTATGTCTAGATTTTCATGTCGAGGGAAAACATTTATTTTTAAGAAATGCGATTTTTCCACCAGTTTTTGTCGGCTGATTAAAATTTAAACAAACAATTTAATTTTTTTTAAACATGTTCAATCCTATATTTAACATCGAGGAAAAAATTCATAAGATTGCGATGAATTGAAATCTCTGATCATAAAATATGAATCTCCTTCTTTCATCTTCAGAATTTAATTTCACTTTATCCTTTTTTTTCCCAATTCATTTTCTACTTGTTTGTCTGATATTAGAAAAGAAGAGGAAATTTTCTTTTCTAACCCTTTCTCCTTCTCTTCCTACCAAATTGTCATTCGCCACTGGTAGGGGTCTTTGTTAGTGTTCGCAAAATAAGAAAGAGAGGGAAAAAGAAAAAGGATGTTTGGATTGAAAAAAAAAAAACATTTCTTCTCTTATGATTACGTTATCTCTCATCCAGTTGCTGTTTGATGAATGACGCCCAAATCTTCTCTACACCCCCACCCTTCTTCCTTCTTAGGAGGGAAAGGAAAATAATAGATAGTTCGAAAAAAAAACGGGGAATTTGCTGAACGGAAAAACATGAAGAACTTTTAATTTCCTTCTGGCTTTTGTTGCAAAAGTTAACTTGGAAAGAAAAAGGGTCGAATGTCAGCCTCGGACAATGTTTGAAAAGAAAGACAGTTAGAGGTTGCAATATGAGGGAGCAGGCACCATCGCCTTCACCCGGATAATTTTTGGTTGAGATATTTGAGAAGACGAACATCTGGGTCCAGCGAAAACAAATTGTTTTCTTCGCAGTGTTGAGCTCCAGTCAATGGAGAGTCAAATAGAAGAATGGTTTTATAAGCAGTAGCAAAGGGGATGGGAACCCACCAAACTAAAACTAGTGAGGAACGTAACGTAATTCATGTGAACATATTAAGAAACTTTGTTACATAATAAAAAAAATTAAAATATTATCTTGAATATTTTACATCAAATCAACTTTACAGCAGCGAACATCAGGAAGCTCTACAAATTATAACGGGTAATTATTTTAATAGAATAAGCTGAAATTCGAAGGAAATCAAAAATTCTTTATGAATAATAATTATTATATCATTTCAAGTCGTCATTCACCTAGCCATTAAGTTTTTAGAAGTAAAAGTAGCTCCTGAAAGATGCAAGAGTACGTAGAAACACTGAATTTTGGCTCACTTCTCGAATTATTGCTCTTTTTTGGTGGATGGTTAGTTTTTCAGTCGTCCAGTTGACTTCTCTTGGCCATAATTTTCTTTTAACCGTAAGTAGTTATCCATCACCGATTGCGAGCGTCCAATAGTGATGCAATGGATCTTGCAGATTGTCCAGATTCATGCAGACCAATAATGCGCCCCTTTTCCATATCACATAATCGTGTTCCTCGCGGCATTTTTGACTATAAATACAGCAGCTCAGCCTGAATATTTGCAACTTGTTACCTTTACTTTTTTCAATTCGTATGCTTTTTGGAAATGTATGCAGATGTGAAAGATTAAAAAATTACGAGGTAGGGAAAGTCAATTAAAGGAAAAAGGTAAGTGGCTGTATATTTATTGAACATGTGAAATGGTGTGATTTTGTTTTTTTATTGTTTATCATTTAGCAGTTGTTCGTATTTAGTTTATTTTTTGTCTGAGTGATTATTAGACATTACTTTTCATTTAATTAAATGCGCAATATCATGTGCTTAGTATATCGTTATTTTTTATGAGTAATGTATTTGGCTTTATAATATCTCAACGCACCATGTATGGACTGATCAAATAAAAAACTTCCTTAGCCTCGTTGCACAGGTCTTTTGTTTATCGTTCATATTTCCTGATTAAGATGCGCTCAAGTAACATGTCAAACAAGAATGATTACAATTATTCTGAAAAAAATTATTTCGCATTAATTGCAACAAAAAAGGCTATTTTAAGAGCCACCAATTTAACAGCAATCTCAGTACGAAGCTAAATTTTACTCCAGCTTGATTCCATGGCAACGCAGTTATTGACAGTTCTCATGATTCGTTCGTTGTATTATAGCCCAATTTTACATTGATAAAAAACAAGTTTCATCGGACAAATAGGCACACAAAATGACCATCGAAATAAGCTTAGTTTTGCTCACAGTTGAAAAAGTAGTATGAGCAAAGAATCTACCATCTAATGAGCATTGGGATAAATACCTTCTAGGAGAAACAAAATGACAATTCCTTCTTTTTGAGTGAATGTGCGTGGCTGCGTTCATTAATTAAGTACCAAAACTAATCCTGTTTTGTGAGTAGGCTGGGCACTTTGTAATATCTAACATTATATTGAGCGACATTAGACAAGGTAGCTTAAAATTTCTTATTTCTACAATGAAGTTATTTCTACATGGGGAGCTCGACAATTGGGAGGATGACAATTGCTAACAGTTCTACTATTCAATTAAAAATACTATAATTCTTAAAATACTACTTAAGCTCCTTAAAACAAGCACAATAGGAATTAAGTAGATAAATCTCTGATTTGACATTAATATAGCACGGTGATACCCCCCTCTCCCCAAGTCTGGTTTAATGTAATAAGACGGTTGGAAGGGAGGACAGAGGATAGACTTCATTTCATTTTTAGGCTGAAAGGGTTAATCCCTAATATATTGATCCCTTATATTAAGCCTTGTAATATAACTACTTCCCCCTCCAGCTTTTAAAGAGAATTAGGTTCCTTCTCATGTAAGCGAATTAAAATGACTGTTTTAAAATTTTGAAGTTATAATAATACAAAAATATTATAAGTAAAATACATACAAAAATATAAATAAATTACAGAAAAAATATTAACAAAAACAAAATAATTACAGATAAAATATACAAAAAATACAAATGAAATTGTAATAACAAAAATATATAAAATATAATAAAAATCAAATAATTTTCAAATTTATTCATCATCACTTTTTAAATAATAATAAAAAGAAAAAATACTGCATCAAGAAAATATGTTCAGATATCTGTTCCTCACAGTTTTTGAAATGTGTTTCTGCTCCAAAATTCTGTATAAATTTCATGTGTGTTGAGTTTTTAATCCTGTTAACCTTTTGGGGGATGATGGGGGAGAAGCTAAAATGGTTATATCAACCCAAAAACGAAATGAACTCTACCCCCTGTCCTCTCCTCCAATAATCTTTCTATTATATTACAAGCAGGACAGATTGTATACTTTCCCAAAGCTATGTATTTTGTTTTGTATATACTTTTTTCTGTAATTTATTTATATTTTTGTATATATTTTACTTGTCATATTTTTATATTATAACTTCAACTTGAATGTACACTTTTAAGACAATCATTTTAATTCTCTTATATGAGAAGAGAAAAACCCAATTCTCTTAAAAAGTTGGAGGGGGAAATAGTTATATTAGGGATCAATCCTTTCAACCTAAAAATGAATGAACTCTGTGTTCCCCTCCAACTGTCTTGTTATATTAA